>DWUN01000752.1:0-20101 GCA_018249975.1 Passova gellias
TTATTTACGAAATAATGGGCGAGTGTGATAAGCTGTGTAAATTGCATAGCTGAAGTAACGCAGCTCTGAAAAAGTTGATGAAATTTTTTCGAAAAATCTTACAGGGTAACATTTCTACTCATATTATATATAATTGCTTTTAATGAGCGTTCTAACCGAATATACTGTACTCGTTTTGAAACATAACATAACCTTCATTGAACTTCTGGTAGCAAGACATGTGTTTGAATAACACTCGACGAGATGCCAGTTTCAATTCAAAGCGAAGATAGCTTAATTGTAATATTAATTACAATGTGTAAGTGTCGTACTCCCGGATCGGAGGCGTGCGAGACGGCAAGTGAAACGAAAGAAGTGACATCAGCAAACATCACGATTTTACTGCAGGTAACGTTCAACGTAGGTACATGAAAAGCATTCCATATAAATGCCTACTCACCTAATTAGGGTTAATTAAAGTATTTGGTAAAAATAAAAGACTCGACGAACAAATATGAATAAATTGCAGTAAGTGTATTTAATTTATAAAAGGTAAAAGTTAGTTATAAAAATGTCTTCGCTCCGGAGTTTATATGGGACATAAAATACAACAATACGTTTCTTATATGTAATTGGAAGAAAGATTCAGTCATAAGTTTCAAAAATTTGAGTAACCTAATGCGTGGCTAAGATGAAAGATGTACGTGAGAAACAAATGAAAAAGCCTTTTATGTAAGGTTCATTTTTATATAATAATTTATATATAATAATTTATATATAATAATTTATATATAATAATTTAGATATAATAATTTATATATAATAATTTTAAGCCTTAAACAGAACAATGGCTAAAAGGGCGATGAATAAGTAAGCAAGTGTGATAACATTTGTACAAAGTTTACACTTTGTTTTTCTGTTTTTACAAACACTTAGAGCATATCAATCTGTAATTTGAGAGCTTAGCAAATATTCATTTCCTGAACAACGCTTTATGAAACACAATTCAATAAGTCAATTATAAAATCTGGTAGTTTTAAAATTTCAAACGATTTTTTTATCGACGTTTTATAACAGAAAGGTCTAATCGTTACAAAGTTAATTTGTACATATGCGTGTACTCATAGTACTGTGTTAAATAATATAATAACTCATATTGTATATATAACTGGTATCTGTATTGAATAATGTAATAAGTTAGCAGACACAAAAATTAGAGAACAACAAATCCATAACAACGTCGAGAGCAAATGAGAAATAAGAGAAAATAAGCCTCTTGTTCAGTAGCTCAGTTATTATCTACTTGTTTCGATAATCGCTGTGTACCAATAGATTATTAAAGATGAAAAGCATGTAAAAGAGAATATGTATTACAGCATTTATGTACAACTTGGCGTATATTTTTTTATAATTTTATTAAGTGCTACAGTCTAGTAGAGACGCACTATTGCTGAATGACAGCTGAATAGAAGTCATATTATGTTGCCAAAGATAATTTAAGAAATCGGTTATGAACATCGGTTTATTGTTTTCTATAGAATAAAATGTGAAAGCATAAACCTACATATCATAAGAAAAATAGAGGACAGCTTCAGTCAAATCAAGATAGTTCCAAAACACATTTTATTAAAGCATCGCAGCGTCCGGGGTTAATCTTCCTTTTCTATATATAGATATGAAACACTCGTAGAATTATTGTATTTCCCTCGGAATTAAGTTATTCTACGTAAAAACGCTTGATATCCCTAACAAAAGGAATTGTTATGTAATTCTTATGCTACATATAATGGGATAAATTCTTTCTCCAGTTCTAAAGGCCGAGAGAGTGAAACACTTGAAATAGTGGCCAGGTCTAAGCGGTGTCCCGGTGTACATTCTTTCTCGGGAATGCTCCGGTAAAACTTTTGGTAAATCTTAAAATGAAGTACACAAGTTTCGACGAGCTTTTACGGTTGTGGCGTTGAATTTTACCCGGTTAAAGTACGACTCTTAAAGCGCCAACCTAAGTATAGGTAAACAAACATTGTAAAGTAAATTTTTGCTAATAAAGCTTCAACGTTAAAAATAATACAATTGAAAAGCACTTACATAACTCTCTATTCTTCTTCTGAATTCTTCGTAATTATTTTTGCTACTGCTTCCTATGTTTTCTTAACTTAGGAGCTGTAACGTGTAACGTGTGTATCACACCTATGTTATTCCTATCTATGTGTATCGTAAAAGAAAAATCACAAAACCTTTGTTCCCTGAACAAGGTGTGATCGCGAAACCCACCTTGCGTCCCCATTATCCGAAGTCGAAGGATGATGGGGGAGTTTCTTCGTGCCATTAAATTTTCCGAACCCGTGCTCTACAAATACCTTACATACAAACTGGCAGGAAATAATAAGCTCAATACAAATAGAAATGTTCTTTATTTTACGTTCTTCATTTTATAACTCATATAACAGTTACGTACATAATTGTAGAAATTGTGAAGCAAAACGTCACTATTCTCGTAGAAGGTCTATGTTGTTAAAACTATTTATATACAGGTATAAAATTCACTACTATAATAAATCACTTCACCGATAAAATTTGTTTACCTGCACTGTTCAATTTATTTATACGCAACAGCCACATATATAGCGGAGTACAAATGTTTGGTTAAAATATAGGTAACAATTTTTTATGTAGGTGTTTCAATCATCGTAAGTACGTGATTACGAACCATGACAACTATTTCTCACAGTAGTTCGGTAATATATGGAAATACTCAACTACAAATGTGGGCGTACAACTTTGTTTCTCTAACACTGATTTGACTTGGGAAAATAATATTTTATTTTACAAAATCGCCTTTCTTCATCATCGGATTAACCTGAAACAGAATAAATCTAATGAGAAAACCACTGAAGCATATTTTTTTCGAAATCATTAGTAGGTTCAACAAATTATTCTCTTAACTTGCAAGTCACGTAATTAGTAAAAATTACTTAATTTATAAAAGGGATAAAACAAAATGTGTTCCGACTTAAATTAAACAAATTTATCTCGACGAAACGAGGTGACGCATTCACGTAGCCGCCATGAATACCTATTTTGCTGTATTATATTGCGTCTGTAATTAGTTGTCCCATTATCAGCATCGCCTAAACCAAACAACCTGTGCGGCGGCACGTCACGACAATACGATTGCATACAGGACAAAGGGTTATATGGAATGTTTCGGATATCTGTGTTTCTGCCTCACCTCAGATAACGTTTGCGAATAACAATTGCATACATTTTTTCTATCTAACTCATGACCATTACTATTGGGGCTTGTGTGATTAATGAAATTTCTTGCAATGCGTATGGAAAATTTAAAGTTTAAAATGTTATGTAACTTTAACCGGCGAACTACAAGTCCGTTTGTTCCTCCCGTCTTTGCTTACTTACTTGTAATGTGCCAATAGCAGTTACTCGTATTTTTGATAAAAGGAATTCTTACCAAAGTCTATATAATATACAATTTAACAGCGTCGTGGCGCCGAGATACGATGTCACGCGCCGACATCCTGAAACAGGAAATTGTGTGATGAAATCATCAAACCTTACCTTTACGTAAAGACTCAAAAAGCCCCGCATTTTATCGTCAGATACACTTCTTAGTATTATACTTCAAACGGAAATACAGTGTGTATAACAAAGGGAATATTGTTCACTATATAGTCCAAGAACGTAAAATTTAATACAAATGCGTAAACGTTTCATAAATAAATATGTACGAGTATATGCTATACATTCATTCGAATGTCTGTGACATGCCAGAAAGTCTGATCGTTCCAATATTAATGAAGTTTATTCATATATAACCCTAACAGTCTTTCCACCAGAATTTCGGGTGTTCATTTGTTATGATCCTGTAGATTTGTATATTATAGTGATAATAGCTACTGCGTAATTACACCGATTCCTTAACATACTATAGAAATTTCTAATTAAATATCGGATAAATACGTAGAAACATCTATTTTTTCTCTACATTTTCCACATGAAAAGCAAGTAAATATTAAATTGCCGCTTATACTTCACATTAATTACACCCCGGAATTTAATTATAAAAATCGTATCTTCAAGAGTTTTGTGATATACAAAACAAATTAAAAGTGATGAATCACTCACTTATACTAGATATCAAATACGTATTAACTACCAAGTTTCGTAAAAGAAACATTGATAAGGATTAAAAAGATTGTTAAAAATATATAGTATGTTTTTGCCTAGCGCGGATATCTCCCCAAGTTAAACGTTATAACAATTAATTATATATTGAATAATATTTTTTAGGTTTCGATTTTGCGAGCCTGGGATTTATTGACTGCAATTCACATCCCATTACTTGCTGAGCACAGGACTACCTCGTAACTGCGGAACGGAATAAAATTACCTGAATTGGAGTCGCGGCTGCCCATGACAGGCGCAATATGCGGCCGTTCCTCGTCCAGCAACAGTTCTCCGTTGGCGGACCACACCGACAGTATCCGAGCCACGCAAGTCACGTTCAGGCGACCCTGTCGTTTGAAAAATGCGAAACTTTTACGAATACAACAAATACCTTTATAGAACAACAATTAACCGGCAACGCATTAGCAACTCGACTATCGTTACACATGTCCATAGGCGACAGTGATCACTTTCCATAAGATGGCCCGTCTGCATGTTTGCTAGCTTAAATATATAAAAGAAGAAGAATGTAAGCGAAAGTTGTTACGTTACACACTTATTACAATTTATGAATAGAACACTAAACTAGCGGACAGACTACATGTAGTCACTATAATCTAAGGAACATCTGGAAGCTCCGAACTAAAAGTAATAATGTTACTGTTAGTGCAACGTAACGTGTGAAGCCGGCTAATAAGACCGAAATGGTCTGCTCCAGTATACTCGTTTTAAAAGCAGCTGTTGCGCGGTAGAAATGGAACTGCCCCGGACGAGCTATACATGATATGTCCTACCGCCTGCCATATACGTGAGAAAAATAAGGTCACACTGAACAACAGTGGCAGCCGAGTTCAATGGCAGAAGCTAAGTGTTGCCCTTTTTGCTTAGCTGCAATCTTTCTTTTCTTTTAAACTAAACGACATACATAGATTCTTTCTTTGTTTCTTCTTGCATACGAGTGCCATACAATAACACAATACAAAAAAAGTATGTATATGTTAATGTTATTTGTATATTAAGTGGCAAATGATGTCTATGGACTAAATCCCCATATTCCTCGAGATTCCTAAGCTTACTCGCGTTTACACAGCGGATGTTATTTTGCCTCTCCACACTTAGTTGAAAATTGGGTGATAGCGCGCGACGTTACATTTTATATATTTCATACTGTTTTCAAAACAAAATACGTACAACCTGTTCAGAGGACAAGAAGAGTGGTTGATCATATCAATTAATGAAAAATATACCAATATAATATATAATTGTTATTCAGAGAAGGAGAAAGAGTGTGATTTTTTACCGGGACATACATTTACTAGCGAAAATTTTGCAAAAAATAAATCTACTACGTCTTAGTTACGGGCTATGTGATTATTGCGACAAAGAGGCTAAATAGCCTTAATAAATTATAAAAAAATGTAAACTGTATTTAAACATTTTTATGCTTTTTTGCTTGCGTCGAAATTTTGGAAAATTCTACTAGTGTTTTTATTTTTAATGTAGATTAGCTACCACATATTCAGTTACAACACCCTCGCGAACAAAAATGCAAGCAAACGCTATAATGCCGTAAACGCGCGCACCCAGTGCAATGGGTTGTCCATTACGATTTTTTACAGATAAAATGCACCTTGGTACACCTAGATGTCGATAATTCCCTTAAATCTACTAAAAGTATCAACTACACACAGCTACCTGTTTTTAGGTCAACCGTTTCGGAAATTAGAAGCGTGTGACAGACACCGCCCTAATTCCTACCGTGTTTCTAATTAGAGACGGCCTGTAAATTTTCAATTGAATTAAGGAAAGTGTAATAAGTTAATTTATCGCGCTGATTCTCTAATACAGTAATAAAAGGGCTTTTGTTGACCTAATAAATCTATTGAGTACGGAATACCAAGTGCTTTCAAATGGATAATAGGGGCGCTACCCTTCGCCCACCTACGCATAATTGGAGAATAAAACACACTCACGTTTTGTCAACAACCATACCTACTAATTTATTAAGGTTAACATAAATATGTAAAACAGTATGGTTATATATAAATACAGGTAATGTACAATAAAAATGTAATGCCTGACAAGAAAGATGTTAATAAAAAAAATATTAAATTATTTATTACACTCTTCATTGATTGTAACTAGATAATTACATGTAAAAACTGGAAGCAACTATTAATTTACCTTTTGTCGCATTTTCTATGTTAAAAGTGATAGAATAGAGCTTAAAGAAATTAAATAATCTCTCAGGGTCTAAGAACTATTTAACAGGGATTCTTATCTTAAATAACGAAACATTAAAATAGCAGATTTAAGTGTCATAATGAGAATCACCAACCTTACGGAAATGTGACGACTGTACTCGTATAGCGAGCTGGCTGAAAGAGGATGATTTATTAGATTTCTCTTCTTCCGCACTAATGTTCAATTTGCCCGCTGGCTGCTCGAGTCTCGGCAGCGATCGCGTCGTGCTCTCTTCGTACTTGTTTTTCCGATTGCTCTGAACATCCGGGACCTCCAGCACGTCGATATTGCCTGGGATGTCTATTACGTTGTCTGTCACCGCCTCCTCGTAGCCAGAGATTGCATCCCACGGACTAAATATAATTCTATTCGCGTCTTCAAGCGACGCGTCGCTTATCACAGGTTTCCTTAAGGGGTATGACGTGTCCGAGAACGGAATATCGAGACCTTTCACCTGTAAAAGGGAATTTTATCTTAGTTGTACGTCTACTCACCAACATCTAATCGTACCTAATCACATAATCATATCCTAATCGCAATGTTCTAGTCAATAATGAAATGAATACAAAGATGCTCTGTGTTTAACGGTCATTTAATTTGTCTGTTATCTAAATATTTATGAACTTTTTACATAATAACTACAAATTGTTTGTTATTTAATACGCCAAATTGGATAATTAGTGTCATTCTCATTGAATTTATAACATGGATACTTTACAAAATGGATAATGGTTTCATTGTTATATCCTTTAAGTATACCTACCTCATATCCATTGACGAGCCACGTGAGATTAGCTGGCGGGTCTGCTGCCGGTGATGTACAGTTCGCTCGAAGCATGTCCCCAGCTGAGTACCAGCTCTTCTGCGCATGAACTTTCGGTTTTGAATCTGGCAACTCTGATGAAAACAACGATATATTAATATACAAACATTACATAATCTCGCAAATTTAATACATGAACATGTCGAGTCTACTTAGATAAGTATAATTACAAGTACTTAATTAGAAAGTTTAAAACCCGACTCTCGTGTAAGATCTAACTAGATGTATTCAAATTTTGTCCTAAATTAAGATTATCATTGTCCTACACATAAGATTACAGAGAAGTACTCCGTTCACGTCTGCCTGTAGTCTACATGAGTACTCACATTTCAAGAATTACTTAGTGTCGTTACGGTTTTTACAGCGACTAAGTTGAATCCTGAGAGAGGTCTATTAGGTGAACAATTGATGTGGATTTTATATTGGACGACCTTGGGTGATAATTCGGACTAAGTCTAAAAAAACCCAATCATCTCAAAATTTTCACTGCCATTGTTCAATAAACATTCCGGTGTCATGAATTACGTGAGATATTTTGAGACGGTTTTTTGATACGATAAAATGTCCAACTCTGTAACAAAATTTCACATAAGAAAAAATGTATTGCATATTTTATTACTATTATTTTAATTTATATTTCAGTACTATCATTTTATAACTATTAATATAATCATATATAATTCTTTTCCAAATAATCTTTAACTAAAACCTTCTTAGACATTCGCAACGATTTATTGGCGAAGTAACCATTTCAATTTAGTGGAAGCGACTCGTTTGCCTTTGTGGAACAAAGCTGTGAACAGTGTAACATGGACGAAAACAAAAGAAAAAATCTAAACGCAATAAATCACTCTGGTCGGGGCCGTACGCGTTTCAGTAGCGTCGACGTTGCATATTCATCTTTCATACTCAATCCATTTTGGCGTGGGATTTCGGAGCGGCTAAAACGGCGAACAGACAGTGCGGCGATTGCGATAACTAAAACTGGATGCTTTGATTGCCAGCATCGCCGCATGCGGGTGCGGTCACATTGTAATGGAACTTGAACAATTTTTATTTCTTTCAGCCATATTACGTCTGATTTGAACGCTTGCAAGACTTGTATACGCTCAATCGTTAAATCCAAAAAGCTTCAATAGCATTTCCATTCATTTTTTAAACACATATTTTATGATAATGCATAATATACGTCTAGTTTTTCTTTACACAGAAACCGATTCAGTAAAGATGTAAGATTTTCATAATTTCATTTCCAAGTAGTCAACATTAACGAAGTCGGTACGTGACCGGTAAAGGGTCTTTCTCTGTTGTAACCCTTTGAACTACACTGGGGAGGCGAAACTCGGCGCTGAGCAAAGTTTTAAGTGTTTACATTCCTGTTCTGTCGCTTTTTGCCAATTTTAGTTAATGGGTAGACGAGAGTTCGCTAGCGTTTCACTTATTTCACTATTTATTTAATACATTATAATTTGGTGAACTTGGTCTCCATTTTGGTAAACTTGAGGGTGTTATTTAGATGTCTAGTTGTTAATGGTAAAACCAGAATAATTAAAAATCCTCAAAAATGTGAAAACAATATTCTAAATCAGTTAAATAATCAGTATTTTCCCAAGCTCTTCATTATTTCACTATTTGACATGGGTTTCCCTTTAGAATGAGGTGGGTTAACACTCTAGTCTACATAGCAGACTAAGTGCGAGCTTCAGCTCGTTTGCACAAAGGTTTTCAAGCAAGCAAGCAAGGTTTTCAAACCTTCACAAGATCTTTAATACGTGTACTTTCCACAAGATGGGATTACTTCACCATTTTAACGAGAAACATTTAATGTAAAAAACGCACATATATTCGGAGGGAGGCATAATTCTAACTCACAAGGCTATCAATGCTCTTTAATGAATATAAAATCAATTTGGTGAATCACCTTGTTGACAAGCTTAAATATTGAAGACTGGGCATAGAACGATCCAATTTAGTTTGCCCTAATAACCTATGGTCAGCTAACACAAACACTTTTCACACTGCAATTGCACACTCGTTTTCCATTTTCATAGAATACCTTTGTCATTGCATATACTCACACAATAATAAGAAACAGAATTATATAATATAGTTTATTTAATTACTACTCGCCAAAATTATAATATTCCATTAATTCATGCATAACATAAGAAAGTTAACTCTGAACTTTTACTCGTAATAATCGTAGTCATTGGCTAAGGAAACATAGCAATAGGCCATACGAGTATATTAGGTAAATGTCATATAATAATAAACAAATGAAGTATTGCAATAATTTTAAAATAGTTTTCTAAATAATACTGTACTAAATATTACTGTACTGTAATTAAAATTTTGTATTTAGTATTTATCTATGAGAAGCGTTTGAATTTAGTATGAAACAAAGCACGTGTCCTTAGTCAACGGAAGGTTTGACGCGCGCTCCACCTGTGCGGTTAATTATTTTAATTACCACTGATAATTACTTCTAATTGTGCGTCTTAACAATTTCTACACAAAACTCCTTACAGTTATGAGAGTATGTACCTACAATCAGCAGAAAACATTACTAAGAGCACCCTATTTATTCTGTTTCTCTACTTACATAATCAATTACGTCGTTGTATTAATTACTTAGAAAATGCTCTAAAAAAGCTAAACATAATACTTTTAGGTATTTGTATTTTTTATATCTGTTTACTATTTTCATCGACACAGTATTAGGTAGGTACTGCCGCGTCTTTCAACAGGGTAACATGTATATGTAAACATACGCACCTTAAAATCGAATTACTATACAATGACCATAAATTAACGAGATAAACCTTAATCAAACATCCCCAGTGTTCTATTCCCGCATTTATTGGCGAACAATAGTTCTGATTTACGATTTAGGATTGCACGGGGGCTCCTCCGATATTTATGCTTTCAGTTTGTACGTACCTGCCGAACCATTAACTGGATAAGCAAGAAATATCGTTACACTAAATAGATTTCCTCTAACTTGTAGGTACGAGGACATACATTAAATGCCTAAATATTTTGTGGTTTCTCTCAAAGCTACAATTGCGTGTCAATGACTTACCTACACATTTAGAAAATATTACATTGATGTTAAATATAATTCATTAAACGGACTGGAAATAAGGTTACGTCGATTTTAATATTCATTTATGAAATTATTAATGCACATCTATAAATTAATGTACACTTCCATTAAAAAGCAACAGCTCACCGAAGTACTAGATCAGAATAAACTTTGTGAAATATTACAATAGCTGTGATGAGACAATAGAAGAATGAGCAGAACCAACTGTCGAATGCGTTAACGTGGGAATTTTATTTTCTAAAAAAGACTACCGATTGTGCAAAGAATACAAAACTTTCAATATAACGGGAACCGCAAAATGTGGTAGAAAACATTAGTTGTAACATAGTTTATAGACTTAAATGTTTTTGAATTAAAGAAACTATAGCGAGAACGACTAATAATATTTTAGATGTTGTTGGGTATCTCCATTTTCAAGAAACCGCATAAGTAATTCTTAATACTCTCTAGTACCTACCGACTCCTAACACTTCTTAAATAACAATAGCAAAGAAAGTGTTTCATTATGTTTCTAACGCAACAAAACCCATTAATAATTTAGCAAAAGATCTGTTTCTAATTGATTCCAACTCTTCCTGTTTTATATAAAAGGCAACTAACGTCCCTTTTTGAAATAATATCGTCCAAGAATGAATAAGAAAAATCAAATTAGAATATAAGCTGAAATCGTACGTGACAACCAAGATTGTTGGCGTCAATCAATTTCATAACACCACTTCAGTCAATTTGATCGTAACGCACAGTCGTCAAACTGTGCAAACATCAAACAGTGCGGAAACTATCGATGTAGACAGCTCTCAGATGTAAATTTAATTTCCTGTTTCCGTAATCAGACAGCTAACCTAATAGCAGCCTTAACTCGGTAACAAATTTAGTTTATCTAGCACAATATGGCCAACAGAAGTTTAAATTGCGTTTAGCTACGTCATAAGCCGGCAGCGACTGAATCAATTATTCCACATAAATCGTGCTTATTTTCACGAACGATAGTCGTTTTCATTCGACTTTACAATTCAAATTATATTTATTAGAAAATGTTTTTCATTTCTTCAAAAATTTTTATTAACATGACTGCCAGCTCAAAAAACCGAAAAAACGAAACGTACAGTATTACCGGGTTTGAACTTAGACAACTACATATATTTGACGTTTAACAACGATAAAAATCGTAAATATTTTGATAGCAACAGTTTTCTTACTCATTAACATAAGGCAGAGAATGGGACAATTAATTATAGAGTGATATTTTATACAATGCTATAACATTTACAATTTGAAATTACTACTATGTACTGACCCACGACTCGCATAAATGAGCTTTTGTACACGGTGTGGAAGAAGGGCGCGTCCGCCGATACTTCACAGCGGTATCGCCCGCTGAGGCCGCGCCCCGCGCCGCGCAGCACCACTTGCTGGGCGCCTGATCTTGACACCTTAAAACATCATCTTATTAATTATACAATGCACAATTACACGGCATACACACCTTAAAATCGAAGAAAAAAATTGCTAACAAAGCGCATGCTTACAGTGCGCTGTGATTTCTTTAAAAACATTGCCATCGCGAAATGAATGTTATAAACACCCATAACAGAGTCGAAGGGAAACAACATGCGATGAAATTAATAATTGAAAATGCTTTTAAAAACCAATTACATGCATCGCCTGCAATAAAACGCTCATTTTAAACACTAGCATGTGTTGACGACTGCTCGAAAAATCACCGTCACGAACCGACTCGTCCCACATTCCATCACTAAGGTAACAAATATGACATGCAATCAAATTATACTGTAAAATATATAGGTACAATTTTCCACGTTATGCTTTAACATTTTGAAATATAATAAAAATGACTAATCACATTGTTTTTAATATAAGTAATATTCGTAACATACTAAAATATTTCGTTTCATGATTTGATTGAAAATGAAAATAAATCAGTATAGCATTCCACTCACTACACGATAACATTCGTAGTCAATAAGGTAAAGATATGATAAAAAAGTTTAGACATATCTTTTCTCCCAATTTCTGCTTTCAATCTGTCCTACGATGATATAAAAAATTACGTTCGAATTTGGTAAGAAGAGTACCAGATTTAAGTCTAATACTATTGACCTAAAGGTCATGTTGAGCATGAGCTAAAGAGTATGAAATCACGTTTAAAGCGAGCGTGTGCACTTCAGCGTACGCATCTGGTTGCGAGTCAAATTGAGCTAAAAGCTTCGATCCATCTTACAGAAAGTCGGTCCACTTTGAGAAACCGCCGAACTAAATCATGCCGGTCCTGCTCTCGCGAGCGTCATCTGACCCGATTTCCAAGCGCCACGCTCTAAGCCGTTTGACTTACGCTTGTTCCGACTCGATGTAAACTTTGACTATACTTTATTTTATAAAACGGTTTTTAATGTATTATTTTGGCACCATGTTACAACTCGCCTGTGGCGTCGTGCCAGCAACTAAAGGTTTAACGTGCCGCCGCTCGACGACTTTCTTAAGTGATTTTTTGTGGAGCATTCGGCAAAGGCAGTTTAACGAACTAGCAAGATGTCGCAAAACTATTGACCCATATGTAATCACTGTTATGGCTTTGTTTATCGTAGCACTGTAAGTGTCGTTTTGTGTAAATAACGCCACTCACCGTAATAGGAGGAAATAAACGTAGCTTTGAACTTTTCCTTTGTATACGTTTGCTGGAGACATTTTAGCGTTGTTGTTAAATAAATGGTTTTACCTTCCTTTTTAGTAGTTTGATAAATAATACCAAGGTAGGAGCACTCGTACCCCAAGTCAGAAGATTTTGGATACTATTTACACAGCATTATTAATTCTCACAAGTACTTGTGGATTCAATATATTTATGGAATTACATGCAGACATTCAGTATATAATTAATGAGTATAACACACTTATACACTACGCTTACGTCAATATAGTAATAAGTAATTTACGTCAACACTGATTCCAGTTTGCGAAAAGACTCTGGTATTAGGCAGTTCCTTGGGCACGAAGCGGAAAAACTCCTGGGCGCCATGGTACCACTTGACGGTGTACAGCGCCTCGCCCGTGTCCAGCGACCAGCGGCACCCGAGGGTCGCGCTGGAGCCTACGCCCACCGCCTCGGGGACCGAGAGCTGGATATCCCGAAGACCGAACGCACCTGTTGCATATATTATATATTAGTTAATGATGATACGCATTTATAGGTGATATATTGGTGGTTGGTTGGTGTTGTATTTATCGCCTTTTGTGCAACTTTTTATTATTTATTGCATTGCGCACATCTTGGGACAACTTTCATAAGACGGTCCTAAACTAGGAGACATAGGTATTAGATAAATCTTCAATTAGACAAATATTTCGGATAAGCTTAAACAAAAGTTACTGAAATGTCTGGAACGTTCAATTAATGGGTACACAACTACATGGACTACATAACTGCCTGTAGCTAGGTACTTCTAACAATCTCGAACTGATATCAAATTCATGCTAATTCTATTTAAACATAGCGAAAGCACGAATTATTCTGTCTGTATAATTGGCACACGAATCGGCTAGTATGAGGACTATTAAGTTCCATATACACTCGTAACGTTACTGCTTAACTACTTGCTATTGGATTGTGCTCGTATTTGATATTTGCCCGAAGAAAAAGGACATTAAAAATAATGGTAGTTACATTTTAACATTCAGTCAGTTTAGCGGTGAGCGAAACTGACAGATTAATAATGCTAATGTCTTGGGACGTCAAGGTATTATCATTTATTTTATTACAATTCTAACTATACACCAAAAATTCTTTAAGGACATTCATTTATTTTAAGTATAAGACAAGACGTAATCCATGGAAGACAAGGGTCATTATTCGCTAATAAAGCAAGTTGTCGTGGCACTGGACAGATCATATTGTTCGAAAGATCAACAACCGATCGGGAGTATGGGTCATCGAATAGCGGCCACATCACGGCTAAAAGAAAGCATGTCGCCCTGAACTAGAAACGAGTGGAGTGGTATTGACCAGAAAAGGTCAGTATCCGGGAGTAGACTATTAAATTGTAACAGAAAAGTTGTGATTAACTAATATGAAATTTAAAGACAACGAGCCAGGCAAATCTGAGTGACAACGCCGATCGTGTTTATAATTTCCGCCCGCAAGTCTTCTTTTGCTGTAACTAAGCAAACCAAGGTGGACCCAAGGAGCAGACAGGACACCATGACTTATTTACCAGCTACAAAAAGTCTTCGCTTGTTGCGATCCTAATTACTTTAATACGAACGCAAACAGCGAATACTTTGCCTTTCCCTCGTAACCGCACTGTTAACACAGGCTGAAACGGAAAATTACGGGTAAACTTAATGTGATATTGAACTATCTGTATCCGCTTTGTGTCTTACTCGCTTTACATTGGTTAGACAAGAAAACTATATTTTTAATATCTAAGTATCTCCTTCGATTGAAGGTTAAATACCGGTACGTTTTCAGACATTTAAAGTTATAGGCGTTTTTAAGATTAAATAAAGCTTAGCTACGAAATACTCGATATACCTATTAATCATAAGCGATACTGTTAATTCACTAGAAAGGACATGATTGTAAAGACGGGGGAAACAACAATCGTTATACTGAAACATCACATTATTACAGTTTTGCTTAGTAAGGAACGGGAATAAAACTGTATAAATGTAACTTTCCTTAGGTAAAAATGGTAATCATAAGGGAAAAGAAAATATCGTAACTCTGAATTAACATAAGTTGGGTTCACGTTCACATCCATGGGTTTCTGTTGTAAATGCTATACGATGCCATCAAACTTTTTCATTCTTTGTCGAAATCGCTATTGAATAATTCATTTGTCAGCATTATCGAGTTCGGGGCAATCGGGTCATTTGTTACGTCAGTCTATTTTCTTGTTTAGCTTGATTGTGTTCTTCCATTTTCATTTTCAATCGGTTAAATTGTTTTCATAAGCTGTCCGATTTAGACTGAAACAGTCAATAAATTGACCGTCTGTTGGCATAGTATATTTTATGTCCATTATGTTTTATGCACATTTTATGTTTTATGCTAATTATTTATTTTTGTTTACTTTTACGTACAAGTAAGTGAGATCTATGCTTGTATTTAAATTTAGCTATATCGGAGTGCTTGTGACGGTTACCGTGGACATAATATACAATATATTCAAAAAGAAATGTTTTAAACGACATATCAATTACACTCCACACAAAACTTGGATATATAACAAACTAATATATGACTTGGTAACTTCATAATAAAGAGCAATACATGACAAAGCAAAAATAGTGATGGACACCGACGCACACATTCAGTTTTTGGATAAAAAACGTTTAAAATTAACTATTCTCATTCTAATGAAAGTTTGTGAGAGAAACAGATTAGCGAAAGAGTCACTAAATCCATAGAAAGAAACATTTTACAAAATAGCAAAACGATTGTGGCTTATTCGATATGTTGCTTACTCGCTATGCTCGAGGAAAACTGTTAAACGCAAACGTAGCATTATGAACAGTTGTAGTTCCACTAGGATTTTTAATTCAAAACTGAAGTCACAGAAGTTCGTAACAGTTCACAGCGAACCATTTTGCGAGTTCAACTATAGCTTTAATTTTAACTGAACAAATAAATGTCGATATCCTTAGATTTTGCTAAATCTCTCTAGAAATCTTTTTTATACGCTACAATCCATTGAGATCTAACTGAATTCACTTTAAACATTTAAAATACGTCGATTTAATTGATATCGTGAGTAAAGCTATGTACCGATGTAGCCAGTAATATATAAAAACAGTAGGTATTTATTCAGGTTTCTTTTAAAAGGGAACTCGGGCGGTCCGTTAGCGCTTCACTAAGCAAAATTTCTCGACGTAAGTAATCAAATCTTGGCCTTCAGCTGTAGTAAAGGTGGTCGGAATACATAAATCAAGTGAACGGTACGTGATCGAATTCAAGATCAAGCCAATACACAATTCCCTTCGACAAGAACTCATTACAATGTAACCAAATTCAATTTTCGGTTCCAACCACATCATAATATTTCATCTCATGCGCGAGTTTAATACACGTAAGCTATATATTATGATTCGGATTTATTTCATCATTACTTTTTACCTATAAATATGTATTAAGATATAAGAAAATGTGTATCAAGGGCGGATTTTCCGAGACACAATGATTGGAAAAAGTTGCTTCCAATGCGATCTTTATTATAATATTCTTATATTAAAAGTCGTATTCCGGGTACCTCATATTGAAGTCAATTTCTTTAGTATTGCTAATTACAATTTCAATTTTCCTCTTTATATCATCAAATCTACTTTTATTTGTTCATATCTAGTTAGATAAAAGACATTATAATAAAGTCGTAATTTAGTATAAAATGTATATCCTGAACATAAAATGTGTCATTAAACATAGGTTATACTTGTTAGTAACCTTTCAGGACCCTTTCTGCAAAAAATCAAAAAAGCGCCGACCGAGTTTCTCCTTGAAATATATGAAAACACGTGATCACGTAAAAAATGGAATACTAACTACAGTAATGTTACTGAGAATCCCGTTTCCGCAGTTCTGTTACTAATGAATATTAATCAACTCATATTATTTAACACCTAATACTAAGTGTATTAAATAATAATCCTCGGCTGCGGATGTCGATGATGACGATGACGATGATGATGTCGATGATGTTCCTGTGTGTAATTCACATTACATAATTATAAAACACGTGGAACCGTTTAAAATTTAATTTAACCGTATTCAAAAATAATAAGTAGCTACAATACATAAAACTCTGGGCATTTGCTACTATCAGTCATTGAAGATAGACTGCGAAACGAATCTAAATCGCAGACTTTATCGCTTATACTCCGCCAGAAAATGCAATCGTGGCACGAGTTTGAAATCCCACTATATATGACACAAATAAATTTCGCATTAGTGGCTGCTGAGATATATTTATGGATTACCTTATTAATGACAGTGCTGCTTTTTATTTTATTTTAGGGCTTTTTGAACTGATTTTCTTTTGTGCAAATTCTTAATGTTACAGTACAAAAAACTTTGTAATGTCAGTGTAATACAGTTTTGGTGTTTCAGTAAGTTGATTAAAGTCATTGTTATACTTTTACCATCTTATATTGAAGGTATATATAATGCTAACGTCTTTAATATATGCTTAATGTGTACTACTAGGCATATTTAACGTATAATTATTTACAAAGCCGACATTTATTTTCGTATAAGTAAGTACCTACTTAACATCGTCATGATTCGTCTGGGGAAGTACAACCGCTATACTAATTTATATCGCGAAGCAGTTCTTATTAAAACAATTTGTGGTTTGGTCTGATTAGTACTAACTAATTGCACTTATGAGATATACACTCATACTGACTACTAGTGTCTAGACTTATAAAACTAACACAAACACAATCCTGTTGCTGAAATAAAGTAATCAACTAAACTCCTATTCACACCCAATTAACTAATGGATATCAGCTAAGGTACTCGTACTGAAATAATTGACACAAACAGTTCCCTTTATACAGTATTTTTTTAAATTGTAGCTGAAGTGAATTGGGCTCAAGTTGCCTATAGGCACCTATTCGCTTTCAAATGAAAAAAAAAATACGTCTACAACTATCATCAGAAATAGCATCGATGACGACATATTTATTAAAATGAACTTATCACTTATAACGGACAAAATATATACCTAAACACGCACTAGTAAATTGGCATTTACCTTAACTTAACGCACGAGTAAGTACAGCAGAGTTTATTTGAAGGGGAATTTCGTTTCAAGTCAATTTCCTTGAAATACATACATATCAAATATATTTCACCAATGTCATATCTTCGTATTTATATACACATATAATATAATAAGAATTCAATATGCCGTCAGTACAGCAATAACGAGTAAATAGGCTATTCCTTATTTATGCTTCTTCTGATTTGCGAGCAATTACTCCTCTCTATATTTTCTATTGGCTGCGAATATAGTCAAACAATATAAACTTCTCCATTGAATTTGTGCGCATCCCAACCCCTTCCGCTATAAATCCAACCCAAAAAATAGTTTTATGTGCCCCAACTTCCTGTATCATCAACAAAACCGCTGTCGTAATCTGGTTACTTAATTTCCAAATACATTTCTCTTAGTCGGCCATAAACGTCAAGAAGGCGAATAATTCAGTAAAAGTTACACGAAGTTCATTTACAGTGACGTCCTGTGAAGGACGGAATTCAGTCATAAATGGATCTGAAAACTTTATATTGCATGACGACTTTCATTTGTAAGGTAATCATAAATTTGTAATTAAAAGCCGTAACATCTAGAATAGAATCTGCACTCTTAAAATACCTAATGGCACCAAATCATTAACTGAGTATCGTTCTAATATTTAGATATCCAAAATCACACTTATCTTGTAGAGTTATTTGGCACTCGGTATTTTCTGCCTACCTGTTAGGGCCCTGGCGTAATCTTATTTATGTATGTACATGTATGTATGTATGACACTTTATGTATATACACTTATCTTGTTCGTTCAAATAATAGTTCATATGATTGATCTATGTGTTTAATGACAAAAATTCTTTTGGAATTGACTGAGTCTTTGTATCAAGATTATTTAGCTCTTGCTTGATCTTGCTCGTCTTGGGCTACTAAGAGTCCGTCGCTATTCGTCTAAAAGGGTCTTCGCATAAGTCAACACGTAAATATCCACTACGCCATCGCTTCTAACTCTCGCAGCACCTTGTATAATAAATGAAGGGTGTTGCGTGTTCTGAACCAATAATTTTAGCGTTTGGCAGGTTGAGATACGGATGAGATTGGCACTTTAGAGAAATTTTCGAGACTCTGGGGCCTTTGGGAATTCCAATAATCAGCTTTACTTAAGGGATTGGATTGGAAACTCGATAATATCCGGAGTGTTTTTAATAATTCATCACCTCGGCGCACCATACGACAACAGAGCGGTACCTAGATGAAGGGATATGTCTCATTAAAATTTGTTACATTTACGTATATACAAACAAATTTTAAATTTTCTTAACGATAAATCATTGTCAATTCTTTTGCTTCTCTGTTGGATCTCCTTAATAATAACTATTTACTAATAAAAAGATTCACTATTAAAAATGTCTGCTACATTGCATCTAAATTTTATAGTTACAATTAAATATTACAAATATCTATTTATTGGCGTGAGGAAGTCTGGCCGAAAACTTAATCCAATATGACGAGGACGTAAGGTGGGTGTTCATGTAATTGAGAAACCGAAACATAGATTACACTGTAGGTACGTATCAACTCACTAGTAAGAGAGAACGAATAAGGATCCACTCACAACATTCAACTCGATCATAAACAACTTCAGACTCAAAGCAACAGTCATCATTTTACTCAATACAGCACACAACGTCTAGCCTCGCTCAAAGTACAACACAAACGTTACTGGCACCTTGTTTCCATAGATGCATATCACCAATGCTTCCCCATCAAGCGTTCACACACCAGTGATTCCGTCGAACATCATTTTTTTTTATATTAAAATTTTTTATCTCCACGGACTTACCGTGCGTGCTCTTTTTAATTCATAATTATTATTATTTTTCATAAACTAATTACTTTTTAATTCATAATTATTATTATAAATAATGTACTTATATGAGGGTCTTATGGCTAACAAGAAACGGTCCCGCATATTAGGGCAACTAAGATTGATTT
>DWUN01000753.1:0-20101 GCA_018249975.1 Passova gellias
AATATTTTTCATATTATTAGATTTTTGTTTAAATTTAGAGTTCAAGTACCTTTAGTTGTCAGTTAGGTAATAAAATATAACAAACGACAAACTATGTTAACGTGTGAGGTGGAAAAACTTAACAAATTGGGGATACTCGTTATCCTTGATTTGGGGTAAACATGTAGGAGTGGGGTAAACTGATTCCGACTTATCCAATTACGACCCTCCCGCTATAGACGCTGTAGTAAGTTTATTATTGAACCATTCGATAAAATATCGTCCGCTATTAAACTTGTTCCGTGACATTCAGGGAAGACAAAGTGACGATAAATTTATTTAGCGCGCTTTACTGCAATGAAAAAGATGTCTCTTAATCGCGGATGATGTTATTTAGTTGGCTAACAAACTTGTCGTTGTAAGCGCCCTTTTGACCGTTCTATTTTCGAAGTCAGCGTTTAAGGTTATGTGTCATTTTATATCTTGAATCGACAGGTTTTTATATATGTCAACTAAACCATTAATACGTAATTCGCGCGAAAACCTTCGTATCTCTATAAGCTATTTACGTAAATATAGAAAAAAGTCTGTATTAATCAAAAATAGACTATCTGTAACCTAGTAAAACAATTTTTACAGTCGCTTTTCTAGTTTCCGAGATTACCTCCTAGAAACAAACATTACCTTTTACAAATACTTCCTATAGAATATGTAATTGATTAACTGATCAGTACTTCTGATAGTTTTTTTATATACTTTTAAATCATATCTTCACAGTCCTTTATTTACCCTTGTTTTTAGATCAACGTTTTTACAATTTCATATAGTTGACACTCGCAAAACACTTAGTTGAATAACCTGTAATCATGTGAATCTCTGTTATATCTTGCGTGATTGTTATGATTGATCGCTTCAGTATATCTGTACATATCTCACGTATAAAAACGCCAAATGTGTTTTGTTTACTGATTTGACACGGTAGCCGATGTAGCTTGTAATTTCCTTACACACGAAATAGAATTGGTTGGAACGATATAGTCATGTGGGAAGCACTTGTTAATATAATAATAATAAAGTAAGGCAATTTCAGCCACGTCTCCCTAATCGAAAACTAGGCCGAGTCTATGTTATAGTAATTGGACAGCTGATATAACCCACATACATACATATGTATATTCTTTTGTAAATGCAATTTTGAACATATTTGCTAAGCACGTCTTAAACTATAGTATAAAATCTTCTCAATGTGATAGCAGGAAAGACAGTTACTTTGAGGGGTGCGGGGTTAGGTTAGGTTAGGTTATCTGATATGCTGAGTCTCCAGGAAACAAAAGTTGCCAACTTTTATCACCAACACGTGTTGACAACACAAAAGTTGGCTATTTTTGTTCAGTGGAGACCCCGCATCTGCCATTGATAACTGGTATTTTTACATTAGAGCGGAAGTCGTGTACGTAGAGAATAGAACCCCGATGTAACTAAGGTGTTGTGATTTCTAACGGTCCATTGGCGCCGTAATAGCATGTTGGAGGAAGTTCGCTGTGGAGATAACGAAAGCGGAAACATCCCGATTTGTTACGTCCATTACTATTTCACGGCCCCCTGCTATTGATACTGGTCATATTGAGTTAAACATGAGAGGGGTCGTTAAGTAAATGTCACATCGAAATGATTTACTAGCGAATTCGTTTATTACATTGATTGTAATAATATTAAAGTGATTAGCTATATTATAATTAAACTCACATCATTTGATCATGCTCTTTACATTCATGTAAAAATCATGTACTTTTTTTATTTTAACTTTAGTTTTTTTTAGTCAAACTGACAACTCTATCTTATTAAGAGGTATGTAATTTTATGGGAGTTTCATATTTATCCTTACGAATACATTTTGTTGCTGTAAAGTTATTTTATTGTACGATTGATATAATAAAAGTTGAGCTATTAATTTATTATTAATTTCACGGTAATATAAGATTATCGGTATGGATAAGTCTGGATAGTAAGTTCATAGCTTCGAGAAGAGTCTATGCATGCGCAATACCATGCATCGCTGATGAGAGAGACGATAAAATCAAACCGAAATCCAGCCACAACTGGCACCAATCGAGTGCATCGTACGCTTGTCCATTAAAAATCACGTGGAAAAAAAGTGGGAAAGAACCCATAAAATACAAACAAAACGTCGTGGAATTAATCGATTGTAACGAATCGAATTCTGGTCCTTTTTTGTTGATGCACTTCTTGTTCGTCTTCTTGATACCATGGAAATAAAATCAACAATCGCTCGTTTGGTCTCCGAACGTATATTGTACCATCACGCCGGATATAGGCAGAGAGCATCGAATCCTAAATGACTATCTTTACAGAACTGGCGTGGTTCTACTATATTTGTTACTTTCTTATTTGTTAAACAGCCATTGATTGTTGTTGATTTGTATGGTCAAGATAGGTCTCCCGTTAGTAAAGGTATTATGGAGACACACCGTTGGGTTTTAGTGGGTAGTCTGGTCGTATTCGGCCAGGAGTCCTACAGACCCCCGGCAGCCCCAGCCCCGACATGCGTTATAGCATTTCTCAAGGTGAAAAAAAAAAGTCTCCCCTTAGTACGTGCGTCTATCTTCCTATCTATCTATCTTGGAAAAAAAAACCCAACTTTCCAACCTCCTTTATTCCTGTACACTGCTGGACACATCTCTCCATTCTCATGCACCACTGAGTTTTTATTTATTGATATTATATGTTTAGTAAATGTATCTCTTAATATATGTAGGTACTATAGTATTGGGGCGATCACATCACGTGGAGTCGAGGGTATCCTCCATGATAGATTATTAGGTGGACTGATGAACTGAATACGACAACGGAATTGTTTTGGATTCAGAAGGAATTAAATTTGATGGAGAGATGCCATTTTGGGGAAGTCCCTATTAGTGGACTTCGAAAGGCTGTTGGATGGATAGTATAGAATTAGTTTTAATGCCAATGATTCCACTATGAATTTCTGTATGAAAGCAAAAAACTCCCCTGCTATTAATAAACCAAGAGGTACTACGACATAAATGTCTAGTGACGGTCTAGATATAACTTGAATACTTTATCGTCTAATACGCGTATTATAATAACCGAGCTATTCAGACTAATTGTAATCTCACATCGCGATCAAGAGACGCCTAGACCCGATAGGGAGATCTATTTCTAAGATACGGCACGCCCTCTACACGATACAGTATTAAGGGATGGTCTGATAAGAGAATTGAGTGTCGTAGCCGGGAAAAAGGGTGATTTAGTGATTTTTATACGTGAATGGTCTTCCGTTAATGGTTTTTGATTTACTGAGATGTTACACTACTTCAGTGTTAAAATTTACATTTCAGAAAATGTTCTTGTACGTTATAAATGTTAGTGTTAGTTTTCTTATACCATCGCGGTAGGCAGAACTTAGCACCTGCTTAATATCTTTATCTTTATAGACCTGAATTACTTTTTCTATATTTATCTCACTGTCTTCTCTCATTCTTCTCTTCTCTCTCTGTCACTTTCTTAATATATGCACATAAGTTATATCGACCTCTAACTGATTTATCGGCCAGTATCTGATCAAAGTGGTCGAGATAGGAAATTCTTGTAATATTCGTATATTAATTGGCATCAATAAAACAATGTAACCATAATGTTTCATGGTGATTTCTTTTGTTTCAGGAGAAATCCGGCGAACCCTATTCCGGCAAGCTTTCGGTGAAATCGGATCTTAGTCCTGTATTTGGTGAGTTCAGTGTTATTTAAAATAATCATTACATTATTAATGACCCTACAGGTCGTGTGTTGCTTTGACTGACCAACTTGCGACAATGGGAAGTAACTTAGAAAATAACTACTACTCCATAAGATATGTTTATGTCCGTCTAATATTAAAACTACATACATAACATCACGCCAGGTCCCTAACGGGATAGGCTGAAAGCATTGAGTGCCAAATGTCTCTGTCCTTACAAACCTGACGCGCTTCGTCTACATTCACAACTCTCTTCATGCATACACGCCGGTTTCGGAGACTCTTGACTCCTCCGTCAGCCAGTATCTGACTTATTTGGTCGAGATGGGACAGTCTAGGTCTCCCTCGGCGCCTACATCCATCAACACTCGCATTGTATATCTGCTCTGTCATTCTTTCATCATCCAATATTAAAATTAATGAACAAAATAATATTAAACCAAGCAGCGGAGTACCTACATTCGTTTTGTTATGACAATACGTTGAAGGAAAAATATTTGTGAAGTAACATCTTATCGAGCTTCGAGAGATTGATATAAAAATTCGTCGAAATTAATTGCATAATGAATTCAATGAGATAAGGGCGACATCGAGAGAATCGCGGTTTTCCTCACCGCTCGATCACCGTAATGGCGCGCATCGACCCACGAGGCGGTGATAATTTGTCTTGCGATAAAATTCGTCTGCTCGTAACGCGCAGGCCATTGCAGGCCATTGCATTACACTCCTTATATAACGAGAGAATCGCACGGTCCGGCCGAATCCTGCATAAAAAGGTGTAATAATAATAACTAGGTGCATAAAAAGGTGTAATAAAAATAACAATTCCACACACGGCTGTTTGATTCGAAATTAAGCAATTGAATGCCCGTATCGTGGTAATCGAACGACTAATAAAAATTAAACAATAATTATCATTACACCCCGACACAGCACATACAAATGTGCTCATCATACAAATATCTGTCCTGGGTGGAAAACGAATCCGTAACCCTCAACTCAAGAGCAGTATGACTAACCGCCGAACCAACGGACCAGGTACGTCAATGTTATAATACCTCAATTTTTATACTTTTTTCCAGGTAAATACAACATTTTTTATTACCGAGAACGTGAATCTTATACTTCAAGTGCCTAACTTCTAAATAGACGAATTTTCATACATATAATCTTATGCCGATTATAAAGAATTTATTAGCAAAATTTCAGGGTTCTAGGTACAACGGTTTCGGCTGTGCATTGATCTCTGGGTCAATCTCGTCTTTTATTTACTAGATATTACCTGTAGACAACATAAAATTAAGTAGGTCGTTAAAGCGTATTGAATTTACCATATACTTGCATATTATATGTTACATTATATAAACATAACGGGTACAAGACAGCTTAAACGCGTAATTCAATGACACTATCAATCAACCAAACGTTGATTCACTCAGTCAAATGTAGAGTGAAATTGAGAAATCGATTCCTGAAGCGCGTTTGTGGGACTGGAAACTACGTTCTTAAGCCACTTGTCGTACATCTGACTAGATGCGAATAGCGAATTAAGTGTAGATCAAGAAAAACATTAATGCAAAGACGACGGCGTAAGCACTCACGTGCTTATATATCCAAGTAAGATAAAAAATGCTTATGTAATTGTATGTATCCTGTTTTTACTTCGTTTAACGTCAGTTTAAACCAAACAGGATATGGTTGTGACGATGTTGAGCTATTACCGTGAGCATTTATTTGTATTTATAGGGTTTTATTCGTGGTTAGTATGACGTATGCGTAGCCGCGTTCGTGCCCTCGCTCGCGTCCATTGCGTGAGAATTATGTGTGTTTTATCGCCAGCTTATAATCATCTGTCACTATCGTTACAATATTTTCGTATAATTTCCATCCGACTCCACCTCCGCTAGTGACGTTTCTAGCGAGTATCGATAATGCCTCTACCCATGTATACAAATGAACCGGATGTCTGTCTGTGTCATAGCTATGTCAAAAGAATATTTACCGGTATATACTTATATTCCTAATATTTGTCAATTTTTTTATATTATTTTTCCAATTTAATTGACTTTCCTCAATGGAATACTTTTTAATTTCTTTCTTTCAATGTAGTTATTAAAAATAATCCACTTAATTTTATCGATACAAGGCTTTTTACGTCCCACTGCTGGGCAACTATTCTTTTCACCCTAGAACCTGACGTGGACAATTTATGTCATGACAATATTTGTTATGCCAACTTTCAAAATTATGTATTAAAAAGTCAACACGCTATCACAAAAGCCTGGTTACTGGAAGTCAATATTAAACTATGATGCGTACTATAATATTATATGATATGATGCGTACTATAACCAGACCACTGCAATCCATGTAAGTAATTGAAATTTTGGCATTGAGTTCTTGTTAAAGGAAGCAACAATTATAGTAAGGTGCGACGCATCGATCAGTTGATACCACGGCGCCTGCTTTTAGTGCAATTATCTGCACGCGGTGTGTAAGTATCGCAGTTAATGTGCTGAACGCACTCGCGGCCGTTAGTGACAGCTACTGGAGCTTCGAGCGTTTTGTGCGCGCATAATTACTGTAATTACGATGACTTAAAAAATTTCAGCTTTCCGTCACTGTCTCGGAACAGAAACGTGATTATATCTTGTTAGGTTACGTTGCCCTGTGCTATCAAATTTAATATGTAAGAATGAAAATTTATTGTTAACCAAGCCTTAACGTGGCTTGGCCATCGCCTTAACTAATAAACTTTTTCAAGCTTTTTTAACCTATGAAAAAGTCGCTTTGCATCCCAAAAATTTTCTTTCGATAAATTCTTTGGATAATATCGATATGTTAGTCCGCACATCACTAAGCTTCATCTCGAGCGCCTCGTTATTTGTTGTTATTAGCGTCGTTTTTTGTTATCCCCGGGACGTTTTCGAGAACCGGTTGCCGCACTAATCTGATCAGCTCGCCACGACCCTGGGAAGAGCTGATATAGTTCGAGAATATAGTGATAATGCATCGGCGGATGACCTTTGGTTATATAAAACGTGATGCATTAGTGTTACTTGCGTTTTATTATCTATGATTTTTGTTTAATGAAATAATGTAGCAATAAACATACTTGGTTTTATATTATATACAGTCGCAAGCAGTGATAGCTTAGTGGTTTGAAATTCAGCCTCCTACTCCGGGCGGTCTGGGTTCGAACGTGGCTTTGATTGGTTACGTGCGTTTTATAACTAACACTTAAATATCACTTTCTATAACGATGAAGAAAAACATCGTGAAGAAGCTTTTAATTTTTTTTTTTTTTTATAACATCTCTAACATTACGTAGCTATATTCATTAATAAAATTTTGAAAAACTACATTGTTCAAATCGTCATGAATTACGCAAAACTTCGTATGCCACAGCTTTCTGTCTAACACACTTTTAAAACTGGAATAAAACGCTCAAAAACCCACGAAAATAGCATTATAATTTTCTCCTTTACCAAACACCGACAGTAATTAGTGTTAATGTGTAATGAATGAACTCTAAATCAGATAGAATATTCGATACCTTGTTAATTCTGTATCAGTATCAGTGTATTAATAACAGAACAACAGTATAACCAAATCCCAATTCACTCATTTACACCGCTGTCATCGGCTAAACATATTTCATTTGGTTACCACAGAACAATGATCATATAGAAATGGCATTGGGGATCGTCGCGATGCTGGTACGCGTGTAGATAATGTTTCATTCATTCATTTATTTATTCTGCTGTACATTGTACATCATTAGTACCTACAAAGAAATACTTTATATTAAAATATCAAATAGTGCGCCTATAATTGGAAAGTTTAGTGTTCTACATGCACAAAACAATGAATATAGTATTGTAATGAATTTAGTATTAAGGATGTAAGTTTCAAGCCAATAGAAAACATAAACGGATTTGTCATTGGAAATAATTTGAACCAAACTGAACCAAAAACATATTGTGGTACATATGTTATAGGAATAAAGTCGGTAAAAATTTAGTGAACAAAAATGTTAATAAAGCTCATAAAGTTTTCTGTCGAAGTTTATTTGGGGGTGAGAGTCGCTTGTACAAAGAGGCATTTCTATTCCGCGCTCGGTCTATGGGGTGACCAATGAGCTGTTAATGATGTTCATAATATGGATTTTATAGCCGTCGCGTTACGGTCAATTAAATTTGATCAATCTAATGGACATCCTGAAGTTCGTGTGATGTTCAAAATAAGTGGATACCCGAGCCCAACATTGTATGTGACAGTTTTACCGATTGATGAAATTTGATTGACTTTTTCTACAATGAATGTAAAAGAAAGGTCTTTGAATATCATTTACGAAGAAAACCTACAATCCCAGCCATTTACAATTGTAGGAGAAACCCTAGACTAATGGGAAGGACAAATAAGAATTACATCCAGCCCTCTTTTGTTTTTTTTGACCATATGTTGGCATACCATTAATCTTCACGCGGATCTTAAATTAAAAGCTAATTAAGAAAACCGCATCACAACTCTGTGAAGTCTAAAAGGGATTTTTCGTAAGACCCTTCAGCGCAGTACAATGCTGCTCGGAACGGCAGGGTCTGAAACAAAGGAGGCCAATCCGTAAGTACTTTGAATCAACTCGCTTCCCTGCATATGCCTATCAGAGGCATTATTTGATGTTCTGCTCTCACGCTGCATGTGTAGGGCTGTCAAAAGTGAAAAAAATAGGAAATTGTATTTTTTGTTAATAAAAATAGTTTATGTAAATTATTATTATTCCATCAATTTTCAATTCAAATTCAATATTACACTTTATATATTAAAATATGTTAAAATATGTTAAACAAACCTTACGCTATACATTTTTAAAGTACAGTATTTACTTCATGAAATTTATAAGATACTTTTTTAAATATCCTTTAGTAAAAAACTGAAAGAATAAACCGAAATAATAATCTTTTCATGCCGATCGGCTTCATAAGAGAACTTCTTCACACACTATTTAATCGCAAATTAAGTGAAACATTTGTTATGGTAACTCGACAACTGATGAATTGTATATATTACAGATTTCTAAAATACATGACAAAACTTATACCCAGACAATTTGTACTACGCACAAATATTTGTCCTGGATGGTAATGGAACCTACGAATCTGGTTCAGTACTCAGATTCACTTATCACCGAACTGACAGGCCCTGCTACCTAGGCACATTTGAGTACATGAAACTAAATGTAACACACAGCTTTCGTTCTGGCCTTCGTTTGGCGTTCTATCGATCATCAATATTTAACACTAGATTGCCCAAAGCAGTCATTTTGACTGTTTTTAAATTTAATTAAATTAAAATTAAAGCAGTAATTTCGACTGTTTTTTAAATGCCTTTAAATAATATATGGAAAATCATATAACTTTAAAGAATTGTATCCTTAGAAATATACAAATGTTCCGTATCTGAAGTTTAAAAATAACCAAAATGACTGCTTTGGGCAATCTAGTGTTAAAGACCAAGCAACAACCCTAGCAAGCACTCATCCGAGTGGCTTTATTACGTACCCCGTCCCTCCCGTCCCCCCGAAGGCTGTAATTCGCGATTCCATACCACCACCTCCAACTGATGTTTTGTCCATACCAACTTTATTCACATCTTGATATGCTTAAGTATGACAAATCGAACTTCATAGTCACTTGTCTATCCAGCTCTTTATGGCGCCAAAGCTGGATAGTTTTAATATGTAACGGCGTTTTCAAAATCTGCAGACTATTCTTAAACATATAACAACATCTTTTTACTAACTATATTAATATTATAAAGAGGAAGGGTTTGATTGTTTGTTTGCAATGAATAGGCTCTGAAACCACTGGAGCGATTTGAAAAACTCCTTCACCATTAGAATTCTAACTTATCCCTGATGAACATAGGCGATAGAATATTTTCAAAAATGATAAATCCCTATGAAAAATTCGCTAATGAAACCCAACGTGTGAAAGAAATATATCGCAATAGTTATATCGCGCACGCTACTAAAATTATTGACAATAGTGCAAAGTCATGTAGGTATTACCGTGTGAACCCGGGGCAGGCCGCAATTCAATATTGATGTAAATGATCGGTTTTAAACCATACCTTATTTATTTATTTAACAATTTTAGTACACTGGAAATTTTACAGAGCTAAACATATAAAATTTTGTACTTAGGTACTGCTAGTATAGTGATTTGAATCAGAAAACATCGGTGCTTTCTGCCGACTCCATCAAGGACCTGGCATGATGTTATGTATGTATATCCGACAATCTAAACGCCTAGCCCTGATAGGAATGATTGCGTATACGCGGCGTTTTTCCGCGGAGGTTGTAATTTGCAACTCCTTCCCTACCCGTTCTGGTGCATGTTTTGTCATTACCAAGTTCTAATTGGAAGTTGATATGCGTTCACAATTAGAGGCCTGTCGTTAGATTAACGAGCTTTTTACGCCGCGCTGCGCGCTGGCCCAAGTTGAAGGTGAGGCGCGGAAAAGGTCTTACAAAGAATTTATCTTCTTAATATCCAAATTTAAATTCAAATTGTTTTGTTCATTATAAGGTACGGAAATACACTCAATGAAGGTCATGTTTTAGTCATCTAACTTCGGCTTTGTGTCTTTATACTAAATCATTTTAAGTTACGCCAAGTGTGGATAGAATTATGGTCAGACTGAATGTTATAATGTTACTGGCGACTCCTCAGATGTTGCAAGCGTTCATAGATGACGGTGACCTCTCACAATCAGGTAGCCCGTCTAACTGTTGGTAGGCTGAATTATATATAAAAAATAAAATAATAAACAGACAGAATGAGGAAAAAAATTATTTCACGCTTTTTATTAAATACACATATGTGTGTCTTGAAACATTAAGAAAAAGCATAAAACGTTTTATGAACAAGCGTATTTTTTTTGCTTCATTTAAATAAAGATTCCTAATTATGATACCTATGGACTCCGTAGCGGAGATTATCGATAAAGATTATGACTAAATCCATTCAGCTATAGAACTTGGACCACTCATCAATCATTCGAGTTGTAAAAAACGTTAAGTTTTTTTTGTTTTAATTAAGGAAAGCTCTTTGAATATTATCTGATGTAACTTCCCAGTTAAAATCAACTCCGCGTCCGTCTCGAAGGACCAAAATTGATGATAGTTAAAATTCATGATAGTATGCATTTTAATTTTATTTGGAAACTTCCAAGACTTGGAATATAGGTTTTGATGGCATTGATCATTTTTGGTGTCTATGTATTTATCTTAGTTATCAAAATTTAAAGCTTCAAAATTTCCAATGTTTACTATTATCACATAAACAAAATCTTTTACTCCCTTTCGTTGCTTATTAAAACTTAAGAATATCCTTGTGCTTTATAAAATTTTATTATACTTATAAAATGTAAAAATGCTGTTTAATATAATTATAGTCAAAATGACTCTTAAAATCATCGATGGTCCATTGGGCCTATATTTGCATAGTCCGAAGGTGTATGAAGGCGTTTTTTTCCTCGAAAAACCAACAAGCTTGTAAAAACGTGATATAGCGCCTAATAACATGGAGTGACCGCAAAATTGATAATAACCGAGTCCGTTTCCGAGGCGGCAACGCGAGCCGATCTCGCAGGTAGGTCGGCTTTAACTACCTACCTCTACCGGACTACGGTCGACAAGTTACTCGACACCTTAGAACGATTAAAAGTCGACAAGCCATTTAAAATATTCATGGTGTTTTATACGTTTTCAATCTTTATTTGTGTGTGTGTGTGAATTATTTATACATATGAATGTAATACACATGCGGTAGCACTGATAGTCTCTTGGTCTGAAATGGAAACTTGCCATAAAAACATACTCGATTGGCCTCGTGGTCGAGTGGTTAGAGATCCTGACTGCGAAATCGGAGGTCGTGGGTTCGATTCCCACCCAGGACAAACATTTGTGTGACAGCACATTTGTTTGTTCTGTGTATGGTGGTAATAAATTTTTATTTATTACCATTTATAGATATTTATCTATATAAGTATTATATCGGATGTATATGTATGTTTACCAGCTGACCGGTTACCGTAACACAGGCATACAATTGCCTAATTTGGAATCAGATAGCCGTGTGTGGAATTATCCCGAGTTATTATTATTTCTTAATTTTTCTCCTGGTTATCTTTCCCTCATATTTCCGTATACCCTCGTCGTTACGTTTTCGCTAAAAAAGGTTCACCAAAGGATAGATCAATCGATCCCAACATTTACCAACTCCCAAAAAGGTTGGGATTGAAAGTAGGAAGATATGTTTGTACACCGGTAGCCTCCATAATCGTCATACAAGGTGTATTGCACACTCCATACACAAAATGTGTGTGCTCCCATAGTTAATACGTGGACGGTGGAGGTCAATATTTGTTTAGGGCTGGACCCACCGCGGAACGTTCCGAGAACCCGTCTAGTATAGATTTTATTAAGCCAACCAGTTATGGGAGAAATATTTTACGAGTGCCACAAATTATACGACGCTCGGCGTACATTATGCAACCTTTTACAATAATTCCGTTGGTATAACTATCGTAGTTACACTTCCATTTCTTAAATTTGTATGCTGTAAAAGGCAAAATATGGCTGGAACTAATAATCCTGTAACATCGTTATATGTACCCAAATTTGTGCAAATAAACGTCTTTGGTATATGTTTCAGTACACAAGATGTATAGTGAGTTTTTGTTTTTGTTTACATGTTTTGTTCGACTTACCTCATAGTCTAGTTGTTTTGAGACTGCTAAACCAGATGTCGTGACTACATTTCGTTATATAATACAAAATATCTATATAACAATTGTAAAGGGTATATGTGTATGTTTATCAGCATTCCGGTTACCATATCACCAAATAAAATTGTAATTAGTTAGCGATGTGTCATAACAACAGTCCATATTTACTTTCATGTAATTGTCATTTGGTTTTTTTGGTCAACAATGATATACTTTTAAAATAAGTTTCAAACTGAACGATTGAAACTTTAGCTCGTCTTGACGTTACACAACCTTTTTAGTTGTAAACCGTGTAATGTTGCCATTTTTTCGTAAACATCCTTCGCTGCGTTTTTATTCAGCCAATTATAATTATACAGCGGCCTTGATGACGTTGTAAAAATAATGCACCTTCTTGGAACTCTTAACAACGTATAAAATTCATTATCACATTTACATGGAAATAAAATATAATCATTAGATAACCTTTGGCGCGACTTGACGACAACTAAATGTGACAGTAGTAGAGTTTAATGACATCGCTCGGGCAGAGTAGGAGGTGGATATGTACAGTTTATGGAGTGGGAAAGAGAAAGACGATTTGGTTTTGTTATTGTCAAGATTTAGACAAATTAACGTTTATGGAGAGGGAGGGAGACGAATGCATATCATTATTGTCAAGAACTACATCCTTGACTGCGACACATGCCTTACTTAAGGGCATGGTAATAGAAATAGGTACTAGCTAAATAGGTCGTCTATAATCAACGATACCAAAAATGCGATCGCAATGATACCGAAAATTTACGAGCAGATTGGTCTACAATTTTGATAAGAATTAATTACAGAATATATTAAATGTTGAGTTTGTCAGTCGCTATAAAAACAACCTCAAACCTACTGCGACATTTCTAAAACCTAAACCTATACCAAATTTGTTTACTTGCACACTAGAACATTTTTAGTTACTTGTTACTAGAACATTTTTACGTCTGAATGTTACTTGTCCATCTTTCTTTTTCTTTTTTAATATAATTAGCATCAGTTCGTCCACAACTAAACCCGTCCGGATAATTCTATCGCCGTCGAGCAATCTTCTTTAATAACGTCAAAAACAAAGTGCAGAAGCCATTAGTAGGGTCGCGGGCACTCATCAGAATAATTCCACGCTCGGTACAAATTGCCGACAAATTGAAAACGCGTAGGCGCAACTATTCTGGATTCTCGCTGCGATCTTGATATACAATGAACGATGTTGAGACGAGATGAGAATTCTCTTTATGTGCATTGGATTACAATGTATGTTATACAATAACACTGCAAATCATTACAGTTAGTTGGCTATGAAATTATTTATTATCAAATAAAAGTATTCTCGGTTACTCCTTATAACATCAGCTATGTGCCAGTGTGAGTTTCCTCAAAATAGGTCTATTCGTTACGTAGTTTAGCTTAACATACAACAGTTTTTAAGATTTGACTGATATTTTTTAGATCCACGCAAAATAAACGCTATCTGCTTTATCTGTACTAAGTGAATCAAAGTTGATAATCTCCTGTTTTCTTATAAATAAAACAAGTTACCTCATATTAACTTGCTAGCTATAAAGTTAAATGTAGAAAAATGACTCCCATTTAATTTCAGTAGCAAAGCGATTTTAATTTCAATTTTTCTTCTTAGCTTTAAAATTTAAAATTATTATTATCTGACATTATTATCTAATTTTTATAAAATGATGTTCGGTTTGAATTCTGTACTAAGCGCACAACAAAATTCTAAGACTTGAAGTCGTTTGGTTTTATTTCTAAAACTCCAAATATCAATCTGTGTGATTAATTCAATTGACACTCCACATAAAAGATCTCATTACAACATTAAAATTGAAATTAAATGTGACAGGTGATTTAACTCGTGTGTATCGAAACCGAAAGCGTGACAGACATGACGCACGTACAAAATATTTGTCGCTTATCTCAATCAAATTGATCTTTAATCTAGTGTGTGAGAGATTAAATTGTAATCAGAATAAGGCCGTGTGGCGATAGTGGGAAAGTACGGGCCTAGGAGATTGTTTAATCTATTAAGATCGTTTATTATTTCTGCACGCGTCAATTGTTTCGTGGTGTTTCATTGAAGACAACTTTTTCGACTTATAGGGAGGCAGTCGATTACATTGCTATGTCACTTTTCACGAGACATTTCAAGCATTGCGCGGTGACAAGACCTAATCTATCTACCTATATCTATACATATAATAAAACTGTAGATGAGTTCAATTCTGTACATTGAATAAAACCTAAAAAAATACCCCTAGGGGTCTTCATAACATAAGCCAAAAAAGCTTATAAGCCAAAAGCCAAACATAAGCCAAAAAAATTGAAATTTTTGTCTGTCTGTCTGTTTTCCGGCTTTCGCGCAAAAAGTACTGGACGGATTTTGGTCAAGCTTTTTTCGTTATATAGCTATTAGTCATCGGCAACATATACGCTATAAATTATTTTGAAATACTCCCAATGCTGCTCAAAGTCACTATACCACGCGGGCGAAGCCGCGGGCAAAGCTAGTAATGAAATAAAATAAAGAAGAGAAGATCATAATGATTGATGATTACGGTGCTTTTTTTCAACCCTTCTATTGTTCCACTTACAGTAATGGTTCTCTTATGAATATTAGTTTTATTGTTCTATCAATACATTTGTCTGGTAAATTTAGCCTTTATGTTGTTGTAACGCTTCTAAAAACTCAAAAGTCGAATCTAAAGCACTGAAATAGAAAAATATATTAAAATACGTGAGTACAGTTTGACTAGCTTTGTATATGTTCGCTGATCCCATATCAATGATACTTCAACTAAGTCATACGCATATCAAAGATACTAATAATAGTTTAGTGTTAAACTAATAGTTTAACACTAAACTAACTAAAAACTAATAAACTAATAATAGATAGTCGCATATAAAAGATACTTAAAGTAATGTTTTGCATATAAAAAAAAATATTATACACAGAATGTCCGGAATTCAAACATACAACAAACGCACATTTCATTAAATAGGCAGGCACTGTACAGTCGCGCGCAATTACGAGTAAATGCGCTCTTCGGGTATAATTTTCTCGTCTGCGCCCCGCCCCCTGCGATTCCTTTATTTGCCCGACTGTACTTTAACATTGTACTCGATCCTAAGTGGCTTTCTGATTTATTGGTCGAGTTGGTACCTTCGATTTAAAGAGTTTGCAAAGTTTCTAAATGAATGCGATAAATGTTGAAACTACGGAAGATTTTATTTTATTTTATCAATGAAAAGAGGAATTGGAATGTGGGCCAATATATGTTACTTAGTCTAGTACTTGGAATGAAATTCTTTACTAATGTACTCACTGTATAATAAATATGCTAGATATACGAGTAGATCTAATAGATAGGATATGACGCTGATGTCCAGTGCAATATTGTGTAATAAAACAATTCAACAAAATTTAATAATAACAATTAGGACAATTTCACACAAGGGTATGTAAGTCCAATTAGGCATAAAATGTCTTTGTATGGACATCTTATGTATAATATATACAACAGTACTATATAATACATACTTGTATAGATGTATTTGTTACACACAACAATATTTGTCCTCGATAATTGAACCTACAACCTCCAGCTTTAAAAGTCGGGTTTTCGTAACAATTAAAGGAAGAGGACATGTCCATTAAATGTGTTTTAGTTTAACATTATAATAAGTATATATTCAATGTCGTTAAAATGAATTATCGTAAATATATTTTGTTATCTATTTATCTTCTCATACTGCGTACAAAAGTAATCCAGATCAGTAAGATATCGGTAAGATAATGATCTTACTGATATCTAACTGTACTGCATTGCTTAATGAATTTAACACGCTCGTTATCAGTGCATACAATATTTATCTGATCCGATCGCATTTTTACAGGTAAATTCGATCCACATCCGGCTGCCGGCTTCAACATGGGTTACCTCATGGCGCCTTACCCTTACCCCAACGGCGGAGCGCACCCTTTACCCGTTTCCATGGTAAGTGCTCTCGTGTCATTAATTACTGACATTCATTGGAAAGTTCTCCGCCGTAACTGTATTAGCGAACTGCTTTTGATTTGTTTATCGTTTTTAAGTTTTTCTAAAGCTACAAAAATAGTTGACAACGGATTCACATTAACATTAAAGACAAAAACGTTTATTTGCACAAATATGAGTACAAATTTATGAAATACAATTAGTAAATAATTAGTACTTAATATTCAGACTAAAATTAACATAATAAGCATTTAAGTAAGATATTTAAAGTCAATTAAACTTCGTGATAAGGGCAGGCTTGAATCCCTCTCACTTTGAGAGGCATCCGGTCCAGCAGTAGACCAGTGACAGGGTCAAAACAAACAAAAATACAAACAATAGAATATAATAAGGGTGCAACTCTTATCATTACAAAGAAAATAAATGAATAAAATGGGTTGCACTGGCAACTAATATGAAGATAAACCCACATAGCATAGAATGTTTCGTAACCTTACAATGATAAGACATTAATGAAAGTACGACAGATACTGGAGGGTCAGGAAAGAGTTTAAAATTCAAAGCTTTAATTTCACCGCACTAAGATAGTAACATCGCGAACTAACGTCAGATCAAACCTAACAGACGTTGCACGGCTCAAGTTAGATCGGCCGATACGCTGCCCATAATGTAACGTCCATAATGAAAACGTATAGCCCTAAGGTGTTTATTTTACGCTTCAATATTAATAAACGGAGATGAATGCTCATCGTAATTTAATCGCCCAGATACTATTTTTATTGGATTATTTCCTCGTAATAACCGCACCACGTGTTCGGGCGGATCGAACGGCTGTCCGCCGGAAACGGTAACACAAACAGTTTTTATTTCTGTCTTCATCCTGCATTCATTGGTACGCTCGTTGAGACAATTCAGATGTCCAAGTTAAATTCTGTACGAATTGCCTTACGTTGAACGTGAAATGAAATACGTCGACCGACACGTGATAACGACCTTAGACGATGTAAACGAAATTTGTTCCGAATTCAAGATTTGAATTTGAATTTCGAATATTGCGGCGTTTGACGCAAACGGGTGTAACCGAGAGCGTCTTATGTGCAAATCGGTGCGAGAACGAGACGCCAAATTGATATAATACTCTCATGGTAATGCTTTTGCGATTTAAAGTTTTGCAAAGTTTTGTTTAATGTACCTGTGATGTATTTATGGACTATTGCGTGCACTGTTAAACAGATCAAGTCTACTGGACTTTTTCTTTGTGTATGATGCGATTCGTTGATAACATCCATTCTTTATTAATTAGTACACAATTTAAACAGCATATTACGCCCTCCCAATTTAGGCGTACACGCGTAATACGAAGTATTAAGAATCTAATAATTAAATAACTTACCTTTCATCATTTATATGATATAAATATGTTACTTTTCATAGAAATGATTGGATTTTGAACTGCGTCCGATCACTTATTCAATCCTTACCCACGCTACGCCGTAGCACGCTCTAAAAGGGTTTTTACTCATTAGCTATATCATTTTCAAATGTACAAAACCTTTATATTTGACTTTTAATATTTGCAGTAATTAATATCTAAATTAGATGCTATTTATGAACTGTTTTAGACCCCTGTGAATTAAATAATGTACGTTAGTGAGTTACACTTCGTTAAGGATTGCAAATGCAAACATCGAGAAATCGTATGTAGATGAAGGGCGATGCAAAACGGATATACAGTAGCAACATTGTAATAAGGCTTAGAAAAACAAATGCGCTCCAAATGAAAACGAAACAGCTTATTATTAGCCTTTTGTTTCGAAACGAGCACGCATCGTCGATCCATATTTGTAAAGACGCGGTGGTTCTTCGGAGGATCTCTATTCAAAAGATCAAATGACTGGCATTAAAAATCGAACGCGCCGCGACGCGAGGGGTCCGCGCGTCAATATCTCACAATGGCCTAACCCCAGTACGCATGCACGTAGTACGCCATTCAAATCCTTTGGAACGCAGTAAGAAACGAAAAAGATACCACCGCGAAAATATGAGACTCGACACGCAACAGGTGGACATACGGCCGTCTCATTCTTTTCTAGCGGCTTCCAAGGCGCGTCTCTGTTCTGCGGAAGCCACCCCCACAGTCGCCGCCCCCGCTCCGGGGCGGGAAATTCAAATGAAGGAGGGGATGGGATGGAAACGCTTTTCTTTTTGCTCGCGGGGTGTGTTTTAGGGCTTTTGTCTGGGTGAATGCGGCCAGCAATTTCGGGGTCGTTTGCGTTCGCTCCGTTCCGTCTCGGGATTTGAAAATCCAATGTTTTATTCCTAAAAATATTTGACCGCGTTTCGAATTTCACCAAGTTGCGCCCACAACTGCGAGTTACGTCAAGATTCGACAATGCCGCGCCGCTAAAACAATTTCAACGTTTGATTTCGGACAACAATTTCAACTAAACACGGAATAGAAATTGAAAATAGCATGAATTGTTCTACACTTCTGTAACTTAACAAATGATTGTAATGTGTAAAATGAACAAATTATAGGAGTTCCTTACTAAAGGCACCGCAATTGTCACTATAATACATTCGATATGATTCTCTAGGTACTATCTACATGGTCAAGAGCAATAATTTTCCGTGCTTCAAGTACATATGTCATAATACGATAAAACAAATTAATTATAGGTATTAATTCATTGCGTGATCGTTAAAGTATCGAGGGATCCTTAAATAGAAAATTATCAATGCTATTTAGAGCACGACTGTACCTAGAGTAAACGGAATTGCATTACGTAATTTTGTATTGTACGTTTCCGGGTCGGCGATATTTACCAGGATTCCTTGTACTTGTAATCACACTTTTGTGTTGCAGTGTACAAAAGTAGTACTGTCGTTTTGAAAGTCTTTTATAATATTTTACGTATGTAACCAAAACACTGATGTTAATTCTATGAACGTAAAAGCTTTTAGACTTTTATTAGAACCGAGACGGTCTTCAAGAAAGCCTATTGTTATTCAAACTAAATGTACCGTCTATGTTTTCAAAGTTTATTTTCGACCTTATTTTGACTGGCCTCGCGATTTATTGTTAAGATTTACTGCTAAACCATAGATCGTGGATTCGATTCCCACTCAGGGCAGACATTTGTGTGATGATTTCAAAGAATACCGTGGCGAACTTAAGGTATAGATTTCTTCACTATAATTTCGTTCACCACTACGGTTGATATTTAATTTAAAATTCATTAAACGTACTTAATCTTGTATTCAGAGAGGCTTGCCAGCATTTGATGCCACGTTAGTGAGCGACTGAAATCCAAATGATAGGCTGTCTGTTTAAAATACATAAAACACCTACTTTCATACCCTTTATCAAGTGCGCAACACCCTGCAAGAGAGATTCACTTTAGTTCTGTCGTACATAGAATCCGGTTTTCTCCTTTTATATATCACTAGTTGACCCGGCAAACGTTGTTCTGCCATATAAATTATAACAGTATTTCTCTTCTATATAATGGACGTTATT
>DWUN01000754.1:0-20083 GCA_018249975.1 Passova gellias
TATCCATACTAATATTATAAATGCGAAAGTAACTCTGTCTGTCTGTGACGTCATCACGGCCAAACCGCTGAACCGATTGTGATTAAATTTCATATAGAGATACTTAACGGTCTTGGGATGAATATAGGCTACTTGTTTCTCCCATTTTATTTTTAGTTTTTCTAGGAATTTGTTTGCCGAAATGGGCTTCCTGAACGTTTACATGGCGTGCGCTGACTCAAAGTTGATATACATGAAAACAATGTTCTACAAAAACATTGTCCTTTTAAAAACCTATAAAAAGTCCGCAATAGTATATGTTTATCTCTTAAGATTGAGCCACAGTAACGATTTTAATACATTTCACTTTAAATTCAAATGTATCTATCGGGTTCATTGTAAATGTATTTTCCCCAATTTGGTATTACTCCTTATCAAAATAAATAGCGCGACTGCCGATCGGGAGGTCCTGGGTTCAAATCCCGGGTTGGGTACTGCTGGATTATTCTAACTAGCTAGTGCCGCAGCTAGAACAGGCCAGCGTGGAGATCGTGGCATCCGGACCTTCGATAACATCGAAGCAGAGTTGTTATGTCCACTTTGTGAAGTTCACGAGAAACGTCCCGAGCCATCGACGCCGGGTCCAGGACTTTGGGAATAACAGCAAATGGAGGGATACGTGTCGTGCTGTAGCTTGTGAGAGTTTGAATCCGACAGTTAAACGTGAAAGGTTTATAGGATGATAAAAAAATAGGCTACGAAATCATAAGTTTATTCTTATCTTTACTTAAAGTCGTATGTCTGTATGTATGTTTACTTAAAGTTAAAAAACGTTTACAGGTAATACTGTAAACAATTTACATTTTATGTTATTTAGTAATCTGTATAAGAATTATTATGTTTAAAATAAATACTGCAAATCGGATATCCGCACGCGTGTCACACAACCCTTTTAATTTATTCAGTCATTAGTTCATTTTCGGTTACGACTTATATATACGGTTGTGATGGCACGCGCGCGGCATTCGGTCACTTGCTCTAGACTAGTTCACGAACTAGACAAATAGTAAAACAGTGAGAATAATAAAGTGTTCATAGACAAATTTGGTGGTTAATGTTACAATACAATGAAGGAAGTTCGAAAAACCTGAAGAGAACATTTAAATCGTAAACGATCGCGAGGCGAAGACTTCGATACGAAGATATCTCGTTCATAATGTACAGATTCAGTACGAAGAAGAGATGGAGGCCCGTTCCCGCGGGACGCTCCGGGTCGGGTCCGGGACATGTGACTTATACCTACGTGTTGGTGTAATGGAAGGGCGGCGGCGAGCGACCTGGAGTGTTATGTTACTGACGGATCAAATGAAAATTAATTTTCTTCTTTTGCGACTTTCTCGACACATATCATTACAAATTAGTTATTCTACAATTTGAACGTCGTGAAGATCAAAATATGGTGTCTTCTAATCTATATATATAATAAAACTGTAGAAGAGTTTCATTCTGTACATTGAATAAAAACTAAAAAAATACCTAGGGGTCTTGATACGAGTAACAGAAGCTAAAAAAATTCATTTTGAAATTTTTGTCTGTCTGTTGTCCGGCTTTAACGCAAAAACTACAGGACGGATTTTGATGAAACTTGTTTTATTATATAGCTATTAGACCTCGGTAACATGTAGGCTATAATTTATTTTGAAATACTCCAAATGCTGCTCAAAGTCACTATTCCACGCGGACGAAGTCGTGGGCAAAAAGTAGTATTCTATAAAATTTAAATGTCTCACATTAGTACAAATAAACCATTTCCTTTTGTCCTAAATTAATACAAAAGTATACATAATATAAAGCCTACTTTCAAGTGGAATACTACTTCTTTCAAACGGTGAATGAATTTTTTTAGTAATCGCAACAGTTTCGGAGCCACATGCAGACACTCACCAAGTTCACTCTTTCTTCATATTCTTTCAGCGCTGCGGCTACGCACGTTCCCCATTGGCCTCGGCACTTAGAACCTGGTCCCGTACGGCGCGCTCGTACGACTTCGTTAATGTCCTCTTCTCACTCGATAATACCTGAATCGAGGTTACTTCATAACGACTAATAAATGTAGTTAGTATGCGTGTAATCACAAACTGTTCGGGACCGAGCGGTCGCGAAGCATGGTCGGTCTCGTTGTTCCGATAGCTCTCTCGTATTCATCTCTGTTCTTCCCGTTTGTTCCCTGTTCACAGTGTCGTCCGTAGCCGCCGCGTCCCGGGGGTCAGCGGCGAGATGCCCGCTCGTCAAAAGTCGTTTTGTTTTATTTTCGACACGAAATTGGATTTTTCATTTGCAATTTCGAGAGTTTTGGTGGTTACAATTATGAATATTAATCTTCGAGTTGTCGGTTATGGCTCTGAGATTCGCGACGAGCGTCATTTCGAATGTTTCCGAAAGTTAAAGTATACAGCAGTGCAGGAAGCGCATCGTGGGCGCGCGGCGGGCGGGCGCCGCGTCACCGAGGATACCCCTATACCGGTTTATGTTGCTACTTCACTGTTGCTATGCGACCGTAGATTTTAGAGCAAATGAAATTTAGATAATGACAAGTTATGAATGAAAAGGTGATAAATAATTACAGTTCCAAAATATATTTTCAAACTATCATCGAAGGTACGGCGGTACGTTATAATATGACGTATTTCCAAGGAAACATTGCCATCGCACCCGAAATGGTGCCGCGGGCCGGTTTCTTACAATACTTCTACAACATTGTTATGTGGTCGTTGCCTCGCGGAGACCTCGGCGCGAGGGACGGCGGTGCGCCACCTTCGAACATTTTGTAACAGTTTCGATCATTTCCAGAGAACGGGCGGCCGACGCCGCTCTTGAAGCGGGACGTGGTCACCTGCCGCGTAACAATTTGAAAGCTCTCCTAAGAAATTGAAAATAAAACTAAAAATGCACGAATACATGTCAATGGCACCTCAAAGTAAATTTCACGAAGTTTTTAACATTGAAGTCATGGATGGTATAATATTATATAGTCCGTAGATGGTAGAAGAATAGACTCCGTGTACGAACATGTTGGTTGCGGGCCGAAGCACAGAAATTGAACGGCTCATGTCAGGAGGTTCCGTGCGGTCCGCGCCAGCGGCGGCCAGCGGCGGCCAGCGGCGGCCAGCGGCGGCCAGCGGCGGCCAGCGGCGGCCAGCGGCGGCCAGCGGCGGCCGGCGCGCGTCGCCCCACGACAATACGATACGATGAATAGAATGAGCAGCATCATTCATATTCCGGGTATTACACGTAATGGATAGATTTCATACAGCGTAAGAAGTATAGACCGAGACTAGTAGGTACCCGAGCTTAAGACGGATGATAGATCGTCGTCCTAGGAGATTTATTACATTCGAGCAGAACGCGAATGGACGAACAAAAATGTGGATGACAAGGAATTATCGGTCGAGGATATCTCGGGAGCCTACGCTCGCAGCGGAGACATGCGCGGAGGCGGCGGAACACCCGGATATTATGATATTATTAGTACGGTTCTTGCCGGTGGCCTTGTGTTGTATTCAAATAAGGTAACGATAATGATATATGCTTCGGTCCTTTATATTGTTGAACTATTGGACAAAAGTGTAGTTTTTATTCTTTCTACTGTGCTTGAATGAAAATATGGGTTAATTAAAATTGAGAACCATGCACCGAGGAGTCATGAAACGGATTCTGAGATATATAATGAAGTCTAGTAAGCAGCACACGCGAGCACACCTGCGCGGTACTGGAGCGACGAACGTTGAATCACTGGCTAAATGTGTTGACAGCAGCACTGCAAATATCCATAATGATCATTGAAACAGATGGAACACATACCGTACCGTGGAAGCTACTGCGAGGTAAGAGGGTACGAGCAATTTTTGATGAGCGATTAATGTATAATTTTATCGGTAATTATACATTTACTAGCTTAGCCCGCGGCTTCGCCCGCGTGGAAATTAATGTGACACAAAGTTTTTCCCGCGTAAATAACGATCCCGCGCGAATTCTGGTATAAGATGTAGCCTATATGTTGCTCCACAGCCTCCTCTTGTTGCGAAGATATGCAGTTAACCATAAGATATAGTAAGATGCTATTAAATATATCGCGATAAAAGAAAGCCTATATCTTTTCCCAAGGTCACGTCTATCTCTGTACCAAATTTCATTAAAATCAGGGTTCAATAGTTTAGGCGTGAAAGTGTAGCAGACAGACAGACAGACAAAGTTACTTTCACTATTTTTATTTATTTTTAATCGATAAATATTATTTGCGATGTATAACTGACTCGATCAAGTTTACCCGAGCTCTCTAGCGCCGGAAACGTGGCAATCGTATTCTATGAGGTACTGGGGGGGGGAGAGAGGAGTCTTTAAAAGGTGCAACACAAAATGGCGGCGGGAGTCTTGGAGATTTGAGCGAAGACACAAGTGTGAACTTTCAGAAAACAATTGGTGTACCTACTGAAAGGTGAAATGTTTAATTCCATAGACCTAGTCCTATATACATATGAAAAAGAGGGTAGATATAAACAGAAGAAATATTTCTTTTAAATCTCCCGATCGATCCTCACCACACTCAACATGCAGGCTTTAATATCATACGTTTCTAACAATAACATGATAATGAGTCACTTCCGACCGTGTTAATTGTAACGTAAAATCATAACACGCAGGTCCACAGTCCATACGTCGAGCGATGAGATGCAGGGAGACGATTCCCAACACGTCGCTTCCGTTAGCGGTGACGTCACGCCGGAAGGAGCAGCGCCGCGGCGTGTCCGTGGCTCGATTCAAAGCGATCATTTTAAAGACGTTCCATGTCTCTCGCGCTTCAGTTAAAGTTGTTTATGCAGTTTGAAGTGATCGTTTCGAGTGCTATTTTGTTATGGTTTATTGACGTAATTGGATGAGTGCGGAATTTCGTGAAGTTAACTGTATCGAGCGAGGCGGTCGCTGCCTGTACATTTCCCACGTAGAGAGATAACTGCTGCTTCCGTTTCCGTAGCAAGTTCCGACGGGTAGCGCTTTACATATTCATTTCAATTATTTTATTTGTTTACTATAAGTCACAATTTTATCGGGAGCCCCCACGCGGCCGGCCGCCACTCAGCCTCGAATGTTGTGCGGAGATACGTCATACGACTGTAGCCTCCGACGTCTTCACTTTGGTAATCTTACACATTTTTGAGTTGAATTTTAAGTATTCTTTGATAACGAGGATCGAAGCCGCTTTCGCAGTAGTAGAAATAAATAGGGCGAAATACGGACATCAATTAGTTAAAAGAGTTCGACTAGTACCGTTTGCAAGTACAATAATAAGGAGCGAGGCGAGGTCTCGTCCGCGTCCATCCGAAGCATGCGAGCGTGCAGGCGAGGGTCGCGTAAGACTATAACATAAATAGGTCATTGGATGTTTTGATTTTGTACCGGCGTGTCAACCTCGCATACAATACGAGTGCGGCTGCCGCTCTCCACGACATTCCACTATTAAAGTTTCGCACATACGACGTCCCCTTGTAGCGGCGCTGCGGCTCGGCTCGCCCGGACACTACCCTCCTGTCGCCGCTCGGCTGAAGTGGGGTTTTGTCTGTGGATTTCATCGATTTTATTTTTAATTTTCTTACTAATTCCATTAACAGATCAGGCCAGGGGAATGCAGCCAGTACCTTTTCCTGTAATTTATTTGTATTTCTTTCCTTATAATGTATTTCCTCGGTTTTAACTGATAGAACTACTACGTTACCGCGACTCTGTTCTACATAGAAGAAAACTTGTAACATAATGTCGAATGAAAAGTGGCTCGTCTGCAACTACAGCTTCCTCCGAATGTGGATCGTGCGGGCCACATATTGTGATTATATCCAGAGCGAAGCAGAACACGCGTAGCCCACATGCCGCGTTGAGCGACGTGCCCGCCGTGCCGGATCGTATGCAAACACTTAGGAGTACTTTCCAACTGCGAGAGTTTCTCGAAACATTCCCACTTTAAACATTACGCAATGGATGACTGACACGCACGCTCTCGTAGGTATACATCGCTAATGACATCGGCGACTCGCGGCAGCTGGCGTACCGCAACACCACTGAACCCCGAACTATTGACCGCGTTGAAGTCCGCGAATCTTTATTGTTCAAATGATTTGCTTTTTTAAATCACACCAAATCAGAAAATAACATTTATCACAGGTGTAGTTATAATATCGATAAGAGTAACTGAAATACATCGTTTAATAACGATATTTTAATTAATCACTGATCAGTTTCGTATGTAACCCCGAGTGTGTTTGTTGCCATGTAGCCCACTAGCAGGATTGCAATGTTAGGATGGTAGCCCGAGCAGGCAGCGCCGCGTACGTCGCGATGGACTCTAGGTTCCCCGATTGAATCCTAAAACCTAACTTCTTATTTCAATCCAGGTTTAAGTAAAATAATATATTTTTTTAATACGTTAAATGCATATGATAATGTGATCGAGGAAAACCCAAATTATTTTTATTTACCATTTACAAACATTGGAATTAGGATAAATATTATGAAACAATGAAAATAGAAAAAAAAGGATGAAAAAAGAGATTAATTTAATTTTCCTCGTTGTGTGGATGTATTAGTTACAGTCTTAATGATAATTGAAATTGAGATCAAATCAGTTCATATCTGTACACTGTCGAGGTCGGGCTTCATACATTAAAATATATTTATTTCTATGGCTTTCGGTTTTTTTATCGAATTTCTTCGAGTACTTTATGAACTCAAAGGTAAACTAAAGAGCCTTTCCGTACTGAAAATTCCGGTCTCGCTTCGAGAAGTACGCACAAAATCAAAGAGCGAAGTTTAAATTATTTTCCCGACTTAAAAGGACACCCGGTGGCTCTCGAAGCTCGCGGAGACGTTACGAGCGCGCGGCGGCACTGCGGCCCGACCCGGCGGCCTCGTTCTCCTCTTCATAATAAAAATCTTTTCTCCACAACTCGACACCACAAAAGGCTCGCAATCCATTGTTGGGCGTGATTTTTGACGTTTTGCCAAGATACCACCGATCGAAGATAAATCCATATCATAACTATTAATATCTGTCTCGTATTCCCCGATCGTATCGTCCGAGGACCCCTTCTTACGCGCGTGAAGTGTGTTGTTTGCACTCGCGGTGGTTCACTGCACACTGCATTGGAAAAGAGGCGTCGTCGCTGGCGCATCTTTCCGTTTAGTCAGTTTCATTGTCTACGACCTACGAGTATTACCTACTCGGAGATAAGTCGTTCTCAGAAAGGGAATGGTAACCTTATATACATTCTGTGAAAGTTCTCGCCGTCTATTAAACGATTTAGAACTTCACTAAAGGCGTAAGAAGCGCAAGGCGGCAGCTCTAGCACCGGGGCCGTTGGTCCCAGGGCCGCACTATTCCTATAACTCGTAAACGTCGTAGGTGATAGTGTAAACGACGAAACTTATTACGAAGCGTACTCACTTAACGTTTGATTTTCTGTAATCTAGAGAACGGTCGACGGGGGGTCGTTTCGTGTACTGCGGCTGCGGAGTAGAGTGGACGAGTCTCGCGTAAAAAGCTCATCGAGCGGTAGACGCGGGCGGGCGTCGCGGCGCCGCGGCGCACCGGTGTGACGAGGACGTCGTGTTCGTGTTCGTTTTCTTGTGGACTCTATCGTTTAATATTTGGTATTATGTTCCGGGAACGTTACCCGACGCCCAGGTCGTATCTGCGCACTCGACGGGTTCCCGCGTACTCGTATTCGATGCGAGGCTCGTCGAAGGGCGAGGCGAGGTTAACTTTTGAACACAAATAAAGATAATAAAATATATATTGACGTCAGCGATGTAATTAATGTTCTTTAGCTTTGAAAGTCATGGTCGAATTGTCGCGACGTCGTGGAGAGCGCGGAAAAATGACGGTTGTTTGCATACAAAGGTCGCGATAAACAGGATGGATGGGCGTGACGTAGACGTGGCCAGGTCACAAGCCGGCGGGTCTTACAAAGGAGCTAGTGACACTCGTCCGAACATCGCGTCCACTGACGAGGAGCGCGCAGGGAACGTCGGCGGGCGGCGGCTCGTTGATGGGGAAAGAGTGACTTGCATCGGTAGCATCTTACTATGTTAAGATAAAATTAAGCGATTTTTTACACGCTTTGCATTAGCTTCACCTGTATGCATGTGTGCCGGTTACCGGTGCTTACGAAGTGCGTGTCTATGTAGTCTGAATAACTAACCTTGCATCAAAATTGTTGTCGGAATAAATAAATGAGAAGACCGAATTAATTCATGTGAGTCACGTTTATTGCGTGTGAGATATTAGCGACGCCTGCCTGCGAGCGGCTAGCGCGGGGCCGCCGTGGTTCGCTTACACTACAAAATGTATTGTCGCTACATATGTTTGTTGCTTGTATGTACGAGTATGTAAGTAACTTTTTCAGTTCAGTATAAAAACGTAGATGAGGGCTTTTATACGCTTATATTTTAATCATACTCATATACGATAATAGTTATGACCATTAATTAATAAATATATTTTAAGAAAAGTAAAAAACACGCTTTAAAGCACATCGAAATAAAAAGTAGAAAACAATTCTTAATTTAGGTAGAAAACAATTCTTAATTTAGGTAGAAAAATAATAATAAAAAAAAATAGTATTATAGTGAAAAAAGCGTGGGATGCTCGATGTACTCGAATCTACAAAAAGATCTCACAAAGCGGCCCGCGACCGCGGAGCGTGCTACAAGTTAGGTCTGTGTACAACGGGCGACACGTGACGGCGTTCGATGAGTAGAAATGATCATCGGCGGGCTCCGGGCGAGCTGCCGACGAGAAATATTGTATCTATGCGGTATTATCGTTCCACATGAAACGTAGGAAATAAAACGTTCCCGGCTCCAAATATAATTGTATGTTGCCAACGTGTTGTGAAGCTTTTGAAGATTGCGCGGTGGATTTATATCGTGCAGTGACCTAGTTTAAACTAATTAATCTCCAGTAAACATAACCTCGTCTCGTCCACCGCCGGCGGAGACGCGTAATCCTTCACTAATACGACATTAAAGTGTCATTGTTTCCTCAGTTTAGCTCAAATAAAGTTTACTCGGCGACAATATTAAACGATACTCCTAAATGGTATTCGGAATACGACTAGTGATTTCCTTTATATACATATTTTCATTGAGAACTTATTACCATCTTCGTCTTCTCTGTGGTTGTTTTCGGGCAAGTTGAAGTGAGAACGATTACTTCGGACGTATTTAAGTCCTTACATATATCGGCTTGCACTCGAGATTGCTTTTGTCCGAAGGTTTCGTAATTTGAAACATATCCGGATGTTTTCCATTTAGACTTCCAGGAAAATTAGTACAAGAAAAGTATTCGGTCACATCGTACGTCGGCTTACGGCCATTCGCTTTAGAAGTTTTTTTTCAATGAAAATTATAGTTGCATAGATTTTCAGTACCTTTTTAATTATATGATTCTTTTCGTTGTGTGCTACAGCGGAGCGCCGGAGTTGCTCTGTCGGGTCGTACAATAACGAATAACAGTCGGGGTCACGGTAAACTCACTTTGAAATACTTGTAACACCACTTCTAGCGGTGGTCGTATTCGGTAATGGAGTTAAGCATGCGTTAAAAATATTGTGGTCGGTTGATCGAGACCTTTTGAAACTTCATCTCTCTTCAGATTCACCGCCACGCTCCGGTAATGAGCTTATTTGGGGAGAAACTTTTAGTTGATTAGAATTTATTCTGAGGGAGGCACTTTTGAAAATGTCTTAACAACAATGTAGTACGTGTCGGTTTAAAAGTCCGTGCGACTTACGAATTACAAACAATGCATCACGCATTGCATATGTATATGTATATGTATATGCATCGCCGACGCCGGGGCGCTTTTCTTTATTGATATCAAAGAAGTGAGCGATCCTCATACACATTCAAGTAAGTACGTTCCGGAGCAAATTAGGTGTTGGCGCACGCGGCGCGCCGCCGGCCGGTGGCGGATGCTAGCCGGGTTATACAATTACACGGTGAACTTCAAACACGGTTTATAGCACAAATTCAAATTGAAATTAACAAACTTAATTCATCATAAGTTACGACGACTACATAAATGTAATCATATTAATTTCATTATTGCTTTCCCGGCTCCGTACGTTCCCGGGATGGCCCACCGAGCGACGGAGGCCGAGGAACCACTTCCGCCACTGTGTCCTGCAGCGGTCCTCGCGTGCGGGGCGGACATCAATATCGGATCACACTATCTCACTGTTAATTTCTGTAACGCAGCGTTCATAACAATAAAGTGTTTTGAAAAGTAGCGGGACGCTCAAAATTCCAGCGAAGTCGCTACTGTTTACTGGACGCGGTCGGTCGAGGACCACGGAGCTCCACACGACGACGACGAGCTGAACTAGAGGAGACGCGGCCGTCGGAGCCGCCGGTGTGACGATGAGCCACACGCGACCGGAGCGGCTGGCCGGCGGCGGTTTCTTTTCCAAATCTATCATGATATTACCAACGTTGGGTGGCTGGAAAAAGTCTGTAAAAATAAGCTAAAAAATATCCTCCTCGAACGTTTTTCCAACAACAGCTTCGAGTGTTATTTTATTGTCCAAGTTGTTCTTGGACACTCGAGTTCTTTCCCAGCCTCCGGTCCTCGACGACCGACGCTCTGCCGGACTCTACACTGCGAGTCTACACGGACGACGGAGTTTCGCATATTTGAGTTGAATCTGCGAAATTTTCTAATAATCTGCACGTTAGCAATATTATCCGGAATCCGCTCGAAGTAAACGTTTTGTTCCAAAATTTTTGATAATCGACATCTTTGTGTGAATAGCTATCTGCCGTAAAGTAGCATGAAGCAACAAACATAAGAGCTTTATGGGAGATCCGAACGTACGAGGGCCGGGCTCCGTGGAACATAAAACTGTATCTCAACAACAATAGGTACCAGAATCGTTTATGAAAAGGCCCGTCCGTAAAGTTGCTGGAACGGTAAGCGTACATCCGCAGTGTCAGCTTGCGCGGGAACCTCGACCGAGCACTGCCGAACTAAGTCCTCCGTCTCCGGATCTTCTACAAACTCAATGTATGACGTAATTTCGCCGTTGAACGAATGATTATTTCCGTTGGATATTAAATATTATTGGTTTTGCTGTAAGATGTATTGCTAAATTATCTTGTGTTAATATTCATTAGACGGGTCGTGTCTTTTGGGAAAGAGCATAATTCTCTTCCGAATAATCGTGTAGTAATTATTTTACTTGTCTAGCTCATATCACACGGACCAAGTAGCTACAGGTATTATTAAAACCGACCGGCCGGTCCATCGCGCTGCTGCGGCTGCACGTGCACGAGGCGACCGGCCGGTCCATCGCGCTGCTGCGGCTGCACGTGCACGAGGCGACCGGCCGGCGGCCGCTCCGCCGCGCCGTGCTGACGCGGGACTGTCGCCTCGCTATTGGATTCGATATAAACGTCACAATTATTCACGTTGAGATTAGATTACGATTTAGAACACGTCGTAATAATAAACCTGGCCTAACGTGTGTATCTCCGGGACGAGGTCGGTATGTGGGCAGCGGTGGGGGCGACGTCCCACGGCCGCAGCCGCCGGCGGATACTGATTCGGCCGTATCGGTGTCACGACTCGAATCTCATTTTCCCTGAAAGCGGAAGTGTTCGATTCAATCGCACGATCCGAGCCGCGCTCGCTCCGAGCTCGAAGAGAATTTCATTTGTTTCAAACAAACAACCGGCGCGGCGGACTTCAATACGACTACTATTAATGATTTCAAATGGGTCGCTAGTTTCTTAACGGTTGTGAAAGAACCGATTCTTAGTTAATGGAATGTAGCATTACGTTTTTAGAATATTCGTGTGGGTTTTCTTTCATCGTTATAAATTCTTCAATGACCGCGCAGCGGACGGAATCGAACGAAATATAAACATTACGTGAACTTTCATACAAGGCACATCACAAGAGCTGCCGTTATTAGCGAGCTCCTCCCTGGAATATCGATGTGCACGTTAGCTCCCATTATGCATTCTTTTCATTGCCCGTTGTATCAGTAATGAGTTGTACGTGAGGCTCGCGCTCCGTTGTGTACATCCGTTGCGGCGTGCGGCCGGCGATGCGGGTGTGTATTTATAAAAAATAGGTTTTATGAAAGTATACAATTAAAATGCTCCTTTTACGTTAAATGGTAATATTTTTCATTAATAATTTATTACAAAACATTATTAAGCCATGTTCTATATTTCTCGACATACATATAATTTAGGACTCTAAAAGTCATCGCCGCGGCCTCGGAGACGAGGCCTGCGACCGGACATAGACAATAACATTTGAAGGACTGCAGTCTAAAGATAATATTTATAAATTCGTAAACGGAAACCCCAATCGAGTCCTGCTAAGAGCGCGAGCGGGGCGCTGGCGGGACATCCACGACTGCTGGACCTGCTGAGCGCAACAGTTGCTACAGTTTTTCCTGAATTTAAATTTAACACTTAAACTAACTAAAAACTGAATTGAAAGAAGACACCCGCGTTAGATCCTATAATAGAGAATAATGTCTCCGGGCTGAAATAAAATAATCCCTATGTGACATTTATATAGTTGACACTACTCCGGCACTGATTTGAGTGAAGAAGTTTGCTCTTTTTGTATCTACACAGACAGGAAAATATATGTGAATTTATCCCAAATATATGAAACGTTGCTAAGAAGCCAGCGGAACGCATTTGAAGGAGAAGCCATTAGCGGCGTTATTATTAACGTTCTGAAATTGTATTTGGTTTAGGAAATGTAAGTGAACGGAGAAGCAATTCGTTCCTTCAGTTTTGTAAACATCGTTAGCGACGTCCATGTTCGACAGAAGTAACCTAATCAGGTCGTGAGTAAAAATAGTGGATGGCATAAATGTGTTTTATCTTTGCTGGAACTAATATTTAGGTGAAAGTTACGCGATATATTCATAAGGAAGGACGAAAAAGTGAGTGACGGAAAAATAACGCGCAGGATATTGTGGTGTCGCCGGATACCTGGAGGTTTATTATGCCAAATGTAAAAAGTTCGGAGGAACACTTAAGAGGTATGCCGATGAAAATTGTAGCCCAAACCCAAGCGACTTCTTAGCTGTTTCAAAATAATATTTTGCAAGAGCTCAATAAAGTAGTCGATATGATATTGCAAGTACTTATATATTATTTAAATATGTCTATAAATATAATAACTATAACCATCACGTCTATGAATTATATTTTTAGCGGCGATCAATATTTGATCTATCGGCTGCGAGCTACGACGTGCGGCGCGGGGCCGCTCGGAGCCTGTTGAATTACTAGGAGTCTTAAAATTTCAGCCGATCAGTTAGTACGGAAATTGAATTGATATTCGCACCTTGGCGTCGGAGAAATGCCAAGACGCCGCTATTTGAGGCGCCGCTTGAATAGTTGATACCGGTCTTCCCGCGGGTCATCGCGCGCTCGTCCGGCGCGCTGTGAAAACGGGCGGAAGTTAATTGAAAGTTTGCAAACGGGATTCGGCCGCCGGCCGCCGGCTCCTCCGCCTTCTAACGGCCGTCTCAATCGAGCCGTCCGCTTTCTCGCGGAGCGAATTTACTGTCGCTTTTGACGCGTTTCTGCCATTCACTTTGTTAAACTTAAATTGTGGGCTCGTTGGGACTCCGCTTGCTCGTTCGTGTCAGCTCCCAGCCCGCCTCATAGTGCACGGCGCGGGCCGTCGCCGCCGCCGGGACCGCCGCAGTCTATCGGCTATTTATTACTACTATTATGTTTTATGTCCCACTGCTGGGACAGCATATAACTTAATCGTGTAAAAGAAAATCAGTTTTTAAATCATGAATACATGTTGCGTGTTGTAAACGAAGTGCGTCAGGTTTGCAAGGACAGAGCTATCTGGCGCTCGTAGCTTTCTGCCTACCCCGTCTGGGAACTGGCGTGATGTTATGTTGTTGTTGTTATGTTACATATTATGTAGTATAAGTATATATTATTTACATATATGTACATACACAAACACATATCATATGTGTGTGCGCGCGGGTGCGTGTGCGTGCATAGCCGGCCGTGCGTGCGCGCGGCTAACCACTGTACCGACGAGCGTTTAAAATGAAACATCACAGACTGCCCTTTTAGGTTCACGGTATCCGGGGCGCATCTCCATCGCGCGGGAGGACGAACCATCTTGTCCGAACTGCGCGGTCGTCTCAAACGTAGACATGAAGTACATATAAGTTTCTTACGTAAGCGGGAACGTCGTGTGCTCGTACGTTAAATAAGGCTCGTGATTACGAAGCGAGCCCGTAATGAAGGTCGCTCCACTAAGAAATGCCAACTCCGTTAATGGTGTTTACGTTGGCGCCGTCGTCGCACGCCGCTGTCGTGGCGTGCAAATAAACTGAAACTCAATTACTGTAATATGAACGTTATGGCATTAAAGTAAGTATGTACATGTACGAGCTCGGTGTAATGGCCGACGTCGAAGTTGGCGTAGTGTTCATTCGGGTCGGTACGGATGATATCAGGCATGACGGTTTCTTCGGAAGTTCATATTTATTTAAAAGTAGAAGTTGAAATAGGGTTATTCTGCCCGTTTACACATAACCTTATCGCGGTTGGGTCGTAGTTGTCATTTTTTCATGCAGGAATGGACGATCAGATTGCTGGTCTCGATGGCCCCTCTCATGAGTCGTCGTATTTCCATTAAAAGACGTACGGTGGAATCGATGTCACTTTATTCAAATCAGGTAATTTTCAGCTAAACATAACCCCGTCGAATAAGCGATGGATGTTTCGACCCCGTCGGCGTGCGTCGCTCGCGGAGGGAATAGGCTGCTCCATAAATATTGGGCTTATCGTGTGAATTTATTGCGGTATGTTTTGAAAAATATCACATGATAAATGCGACATTTTCAGCAATATTTCTTCCTGTTTCAGATGATCTGGGATTTTGCCAATTTTTTTACCATTTTTGATCAGCGTGTCGATAGGATTCGTTTTATCCTCAGTTAATGCTAACAGGTGAGTCTCAGTGTATCTCCGTGTTAGCTCCATTCTCGAGCACATCATGTACGCATATTTTACTAAAGATATAAGAATAAGAATTTCCATCGGCTGACACTCTACTTCCGCGTCTGCTACCTCAGTCTTTCAGCTGCCGACGGCCATCTTTCAGGTCGTTTCCAATTTGATCGTAATAAGTACATCTCAGTGTTCCCTTTCCAATTTGGCCAATTCATATTTACCACGTAAATTTATTTCGTAATTCTACCGTCGGCCATTCCGTCTGCTGCAACCTCTGGGCATCCTGTTCTCAATCCTAGCCTTTTCCGTGCCTATTACGCGACGCTGTCTCCGTGTGTTATAAAAATTGATTTTTAAATGTAGAATATTGATACTGAAATTGTTATCACACCTATCAACTGTATAAAATGCCGCATAATGGCTTAATTAAGGTTTAAGCAGTATTTGACATTCCAAGTTGTCTCAGTAATTTCTGCGCGAATGAGTCCAACTGGTGCGAATTCCGTTAATTGTATCCGAAAGGAGTAAGTTGTTCCCGTAATTGCTCAAGTTGTGTCTTCGGAGAACCGGCCCGCGCGGCAGACACGATATCGTGCTCGCATTTTCGAGAAGTATGGAAGAATTTCTCTCGTTACGAGTAGATATCATTAAAATATCTAATAAAGTAGGTTATTTTACGTTACGTCATGTTACGCCCAGTACCTTACGTTATGCTACGACTGTTACAGTTGGAAGACGTATTTACACATCAACTTCAGTTGTCACTATCATGTTCTGGTAGGTGTGTGTTAGAAATGTTCATTAATAATTATCAGTTGTTAATTAGGTCAAGCATGCAATTACACCGGCGGCCGGCTCGATAATAACAAGGTGTAGCCCCGCGCCGGACGCCTGCCGCGCCGGACGCTGGCCGCGCCGGACGCCTGCGAGGACTCGATAAACCAAATACACGCAATGGAAAGTATATTCCGCTACTTGTACAAGCCCCGGTGCACCTGTCGTCGTAGCGGTGTCGGTGTGTGTCGAAACCGATGTTACTCTCATGTTTGTAGTGAAGTGATCATTACATTGACATTCGATTAAGTACGATCACACATTTTTCAAAAATCGTAAATCTCGGTTCTGACTATTTCTGAAGCTGAGCATGGCGACATGTGCTCGTAGTATTAGACGATGTAGAATGTACGAGTACTGCGAACTGTTCGCAAGATTCCCATCGCAAGGTTCGCCTCATTAACATTATTGGAATTTATACCTGAAAATAATATTTTTAATTAAAATGAAATTTGCTTCTGAAATTAACGGCCACATGTTTTCACATTTTCTTCAAAACTCTGTCTGGGTGACGCGATGACAATATAGATTTATTAAATTTCTAAAGTAATTTCATGTACATTTTGATGGCGTGATTCAGTTGTATGTATTGCTAGCTTAGCCTATATGTTGCCGAGGTATAGTAGCTATATAACAAAAAAATTTCATCAAAATCCGTCCATTCGTGAAAGCCGGACAACAGACAGACAGACAAAAATTTCAAAATGTTTTTTTGGCCTGTGTTACTTGTATGAAGACCCCTAGGCGTATATTTAATGTACAGAATTGAAATTTTCTACGGTTTTATTATATGCATAGATTAGCTTTCGTCGCCAGCTGCAGCGGCACGCCGGCGGCGTGGCCGCCGAGAAGTAATACATGTATTAAGAGATAATATTATAATTTAATGAATTTCAGTTTCGTTTAAGAGATACAAAAAAACATTCTAATAGAGGCGTTCAGAAAGTTTGAGTCCAAGACGCAAAACGTAAATCTTTTGTAATCTGTGATTTCGGAAAACTTTACTCACATTCATTGTCTTCACTCTGGTCTTATCCTATGGTTTGATAAGCCTTAGGTATCGATACATTTCACAAGTACACTCATTCCCACGGGAGTTGGAAAGTTAAATAAGAAGCGGGCGACGCTAAAGCTCTTTCAAATACGAAAATCTCTGGAATATCTTAAACTCCGGAAGTTCCCGCAGGACCGGTGCCGGGACTCCGAGACTCTAACGACAAAGAACAGGAAAGGTGAGTTTTGTAGATACTCCGAAATAGATACAGTTAAAAAAGTTACGGGAATCTTGACCTTTTAAATCTTAAATCCGCAGAAGGATAGTAAATATTGCCAATAAGTCAGAAGATAATGTTATCTATTGGTTTTTGCCGTTCCTGGGATGTTTTCAATGACCGTGATCCGTATTACAGACATCTACCGACAAAGACATCTAGCACCCAAAGCAAGAGATGGCTCCGATGTAACATAGAAAGTGGAATATATTTTATACAAATTCATCCCGAGATAAATTACACATAGGTTTTAAATTCAGTTGTATTTTGGTTGAATGTTTAATATGCACCAGCAATGCCACATGCATTATCGTTCCGAAGTCAATGTGACACACTTCTATTCGAAACGGCTCTGGAACGAAGTAGGAGTCAAGAAGCGTTCCGCGCGGGCCGGGCCGGCGCCGCCTGAGTTGCCGCAATTTAAATGTAAATGTGTAATTGTAAACATTTTCCTTTTCCTTAAGGCGGAGCTATTAAAAATCCATTTGGAGTCGTTAGCAGCTATTAAGTCGTTCATTGCACGGTACGAGTTCCTACGAGCCTCCGAGAGATACAATATTTCGCTTGTAGTCGGGCGGAAACAAGAGCGCGGCGTCTCGCATACGTATGGCTTTTGCTTCGTTGACGGAGAACGTAGCGGACAGGGAGGTGCAGATCGGAGCCTAACCGAGATATTTGTATAAAAAAAACTAGTATAGTTCAAACGAGCCAAGAGACCCGGTGTAGCAAAATATTGGCCTGCGGGTCTCATTGGATTCACATGCTTATGACCTTAACGTCCTTTTACGACTCGCAAGAAAACGTCACGACAGGAAATTCTATCGAAAAGGACATTTTTTAATTCGCCGAGGAGACAAGTAGGTACTGTATTGTATGTGTTCCGCCGGCGCTCGCGTGGCGCGAGGCACGTGTAATCTAGTTTGAGTTCTTAATCGCGTCGAGTAGTTCGTGTTGGTCGGTAACGCCGCTAACGTTTCAGCCATTACTCCCACTCTCGCCGTTTGCGCTAACTAGTTCCCGACAATGTTATTATGCTCCTTGCTCCAGTAGTGCCCTTATGTTTTAACTCTTTTGACGTAATACGGAACTGTTTTTTACATACCAATTTCCAGAACGGAAGCGGGCAAACCAATACCGGGTGGTGCGTTCGTTTGTAGTGTTCGCTCCGTAAACATCGTCGATGTTGCGTGCCGCCTTTGCCGCTTTGCTGCCACGACGGTACTCGTACTCCATAATTACTCGAACGTATCCATGATGACGAAAAACGTTCGAATGCGTTGAAAACAATACACTAACTATTAAACAAATGACGATCTGAGAAAAAAAATCCATATTTAAAAAAAAAAATAATCTGCAATTAGAATTATCATCCAAAAAACATTATTTCGATTTGAAATGGCTAGTACGGCAGAACGGCAATTTCATAGGTAAAGACCTATTATTTCGTGATAAATGAAAAAAATGTGTTACCTATTCGATCGAAGCAACTAAGTTATTTTGATCAGAGCCATTGCGATATTTTCACATGTAAGAGATCGTCGTAAATCTATGTATCAACCGCAGTGAGTCCCTAATACCTCGATACAATATGAAGATAAAGATCCCATCCGGAGATAACACGAATCCAGCCGTCCGTCTTCGCGGATGAAGAGATCACATATAATTAATGACAAGACATGGCGCGACCGCTTCTAAACGAATCTTAACCTTAAGACTAAATAGATATCTCTATACATGTTTACAGACGGTGATATCGCTATATTAATGTTTAGGAATTGACATTATTTACACGCAAATTTATTAAATACCGTGTTCCTATTATAAACCTGATCGCTCCCGCGGCGGGCGGCGGCCCACGTCGCCCCGCAACCTGCCCCGCGCCGGTCGAGGGCGAGTTTTCAAATTTTCATCAGCTATCACGAAATGAACGTTTCGATATCGGAATATGTCGAACTGTACAAACCTGACCGCGGGCGAGTGCGCGCGATGCGAGCAGGGAGAATGTTTCATTCTGTTTCTTAGTGTAATTGTGCGCTTAGACGTGGTAATACCACCTTTGCCACCGGCGGCGCGGATTACTCGTATAGCGCTCCGCCACACGCGCGGCGCTGTGCCGCTCCCTAGAATGTTTCCAGTGTGCGAGGCGTATTTTATAGCCTAGCTTCGTCACATTGTTCGGTTCGATTTACTGTTGGTTACATTAGCGGTCGCCGCGGTTGTAAACAGACGATTCGGTAACGTGCAGTAAAAATGGGGAAGCGTCGGGGCGCTTCATAAAACCGAAATGAATATTGCAGTACTTCGCGTAGAATCAAACAAATAAAAAGGTATTCGGACGTAACCCTCGTTCCGTTCGGTTTTGGCGGGGAAGGGAATAAAGGGTTTCGATTGAGGCGCAGAAACAACAGGATCGGCCGGCCGTCCCGAGCTATGGTTCAAATGTTTGTTTGTTTAGATATTCCGAGGAGACTTCGATCGCGCCGGTACTTGTTGAACATTTCGAGTACACGCGATGTAAGCAATTTTCTTCCGTTTTATTTATTCCTTACGCGATAAGCGTGACCTACTATGAGATATTTTGAAGCCCGTGATGAAAACGTGGTTGTGACATTGGCTAATATAATATGTACGGATATTGTGACATACATACATACGAGTACATAACGTCGCGCCAGTCTCTTACGGGGTAGGCAGAAAGCACCGAGTGCCAAATAGCTCTGTCCTTGCAAACCTGACGCGCTACGTCTACATTCGTAACTCTCTTCATGCATACAGAATCGTGCTCGCCGCGACCCTGCCAGCCTAGTAGGCTGCTAATTCTGGAGCGAGTGGGTACCGCAGTGCAGGCCAGGGCGGGCTAGGGCGGGCTGGGGCGGGCTAGGGCGGGCTGGGGCGGGCTAGGGCGGGCTGGGGCGGGCTAGGGCGGG
>DWUN01000755.1:0-20079 GCA_018249975.1 Passova gellias
TGTAGTACAAAAATTGTTATTTAATTATATTTATATTTCAACAGTTTAAAATACGTATTTACATAAACGAGATTAAAATAAAATGTTTCGCATTCGAAATGGATGAATGGTGCATTCGCCATTCATCGTATTCAACCAAGATGGAGTTCCTTATACATTCGGATGACGTCACGTTCTATTTTTGTATGGTGATTGGTCAATTCGATAGTACTCAGAACGTGACGTACGTACGAAACGTACGAAACGTACGAAATACGGAACATGCGAAACATACGAAGTAACGAAACATGCGAAACATACGGAACATACGAAACATACGAAGTACCGAAACATACGAAACATGCGAAGTAACGAAATGTATTCATGAGTCAGAATTCGGTACATCCGTACTTGATGGAGTATCCGTATCTTTGTACCGAATACATACGGTTTGCTACACCTCTACTGTAGATATAATATAAACTGTCAAAGTCAAAACATCTGCCAATGTAGAGGAGAGGTTATGCTAAAGAAATAGAAAATAGAGATTTAAATTTTAATAATACATATTGGTTACACATTCCACTAAATAGCTCCAATATAATGAGTATTATATATAAAAGTGAACATTGCACGTTCATAGACCACTGTCGATTTATTTCTAAGTTGTACACAAATGTCCTAACGCATAATGAAGAAAAGCCATCATTTGTACTTCAGCCACAATTTTTTTCAATAAAATGCGTCAACAATAAAGCTAAGAGCAGAAAACGTAAATCAGATTCTGATATTATCTTAAAAGAGGTATGTAATCGTGTAATCCTAATTAACTCGAATAAGAATGACTTAAATAATTGTATGGTAGTGTGCGTAATAAAAACAACGTAGGAACTACTTTTTGTCACTAGTGTAAACTAGATACCAACTTTTTACTGTGTCATACTGACTCTAATAATCTTGTTCATTTATTCTGTTTGAGGGTGCTATAGATGTCCTTGAGTTGCATTATTTGTAATTTTCTCTAATATATATTTTTAAATTTATCCAACAGACTGAAATGATAAAAGAAATGTTCAATCAATTCACTAAAGAGGTTCCTACTGAAATTAAATTGAATATATTTAATAAATATAACTTAATGGAGACATCAGATGTTCGTGACTTAGCTGCAAAGTTCCTTGAATCAACTGCCTTTGACCTCATCGGTGTCTATGGGGGCAACAATTCAGATGTACCATTAAAGTGTAAAGTGAAAGAGAATTATTTTTTAATCCCTGCAAGGTCCAGGTAAAGCATAACCATCAAATCACTCTGTAAGAAAGGGACATTCAAATTTAACAGCAGTGTCCTTGTACATGCCATAGATGATAATAACCACATACTATCGATTGGGCATTTCGTGCATATCACACACAAAATAGAAAAAAAAATTGTCTTTGAAAAATGTATTTTAATGCATATTCAGGTTCTTTTGTGGCTGTGTAAAGATACAATGTATGAAGTTGATCGGTAATAAGTATGATATTGTGATCGCCGATCCTCCATGGTGGAATAAATATATTAGGAGGTTGAAAGGCGCCAATGAAAAGTTAAGGTAAGCTATATTGCACACACACATATATATATATATATATATATATTATGTAAGTAGATCTAAACTAGTACTATTTATTGATTACAGTACGAGACGAACTATATTTAAGTTGTTAGAATTAGTCTAAGCATATGAAAACTACGCTAATGGTTCCGACATAATTACACTCTGAAGTAAGGCAGATAATTGGACTAGTATCTACTTGACATTGTTTACATTTAGAGTTACATTTGTGTATTTGTATTGAAGTTTGTGTGTTTACCGTAATAGTGGTAGATTTTGATACAGAGTAGATTAGAAATGGTGTGGTAAATATACAAAATTGTTCAAGTTACTGCAATTGTCTTTTGTGAAGATATGTATGACTATGTATTTTCGTTTTACAGTTATTCCATGATGTACAATGAAGACATAGCGAACATACCCGTTAAGGATCTTATGTCTGATAACTGCCTAATTGCCGTCTGGTGCACGAATGCACCCAGCAATATATCATCTGTGAAAGACCTTATATTTCCCAAATGGGGTGTAGACTATGTTACTACATGGTATTGGCTGAAATTGACTATAGATTGTGAACCGTTAAGTGAATTTGTAACGGGATGTAAGAAACAGCCGTACGAGAGGCTGATAATAGGAAAAGTGGGGGTGATAAATAACATCCCCCATAGTCAGCTGTTGCTGAGTGTCCCAAGTGCACTGCATTCACATAAACCACCGTTGCTTGGTATGAGTTTTTTCCTTATTGTTTTACTGTTAAACATTGACTATGACTGTAGACTGGACTCGTGGTCGAGTGGTTAGCGACCTACTCTGCAAAACCAGAGATTATGGGTTCGATTCCCACCCAGGACAAACATGTGTGTGATGAGAACATGTGTGTGTAGGTAGGATATTATTTTCTGTCATATAATCTTGTTTACATTGTTTTTATGAATATATTACTTGGGAAAGTCAGATGCCTTCCAGGGTTTGATTCCCTAACCGCCAAAGCTTGAAGTAAAATACTAAGCCACTATGATATCACTGTTTATATGGTAGACACAGTGTAGTGAAATTGTTGAACATCTGTCAATCGATTTACTTTTGCTTAGGTTTCTAAGAATGCATTTATATACGTTTGAGTGCAAATTGAGTCTTGAGTTCTCTACTGCTTTTATCACAAGTGAAATCATTTCACTGTAATGTAAGCATATATTTCTCTTTCAGATATATTATCACAATATGTGCGATGTGAAAAGCCACAAACTCTGGAACTCTTCGCCAGGTATCTCCTGCCAAATACAACAAGTGTGGGCTATGAACCTTTGAAATGGCAGCATATTTCACTCTATGAAGGTACTTGACCCTAGCGAATGGTGGTAAAAAGGATGCTAATTGATCAGTGAAATGACAAAACAATGAAAGTATTATAAAATACTTATTTATTAATATGTCATAAATACAAAATAGTACTATTATTATTAAAGTATATTCAATACATATTAGCTGTTTCCATTAATGACTATTACGCTCGTCTTGTTCTTCTTGGGGTAGCCGTCGGGGTTCATCGTCTGCCATCTCCAGAAGTCTGTGCCTACGATACAAAAGAAAAATCTTTTTTCCCGACAGTTATAACCTGAGGTCATTCTAAATAAGAGTGACTAGGTACTTTCCAGGCGCGCGTGCTACAAATTAGACTGCAACTCGCTTACCATCAGGTGAGCTCCCAGGCAAACTAAAGCCTATCACACAATAAAAAAATCTTTACATTAATCATATGCTTTCTGTCTACCCCGTTAGGGACCTGGTGTAATGTTACGTATGTATGTACATATGTACATTAATCATATGAAAATGGTATTTGCTATCAGTGTTATGGACAATTAGTTATACACGGCATAAGATGAATTACATATTAGGAGAAGAAAAGTATTGTTGTGCATACTATGTATATGCATGCTTACACATCTCCTCGATAGACCTCTGAGTGGTCCAGCCGAGCTCCTGCTTGGCCAGCGTGGCGTCCGCCCACATCGCCGTGATGTCGCCCAGCCGCCGCGCCTCATATTTCAACGGTATCTTTGTACCCGTGACGTTTTCGAACACCCCCACCAGCTCCTTCACGGACACGCCGCGCCCAGTTCCTAGGTTGTACACCTGGAATTGTTAGGGCTTTTTTGTATTTCACTCGGAAACGATATAAGATATGAGGTAATATTAAGGTTGTCGGAAATCGGGCGAGATTTCAGCTGAGTCGGAATGTCGATAGGCATAAAGTCGGCTTATTATAAAAACGCAAGTATATTACAGAAAGAAATGACTTTTCGTATTCCCTCTACTGTAGCGCTAATCTCGCTATAATTTAATGTTGGCCACTTCTATGTCTGTATCTGAAGGAGGAAACCAATAAAATCAATTAAATTCGTAGACTGTATGGATTTTTTTCTAGAAACTAGGAATCTATTCCAATATTTATAGTACTGTTGTGTAGGGGTATTTTTAAAATGTCAAACAACGAACCTTTAGTCCGACTTGGTTGCCGCGAAGTAGATTGAGAGCTGCGACGTGCCCATTCGCCAAGTCCATTACGTGGATGTAGTCTCGGATACCTGTAAATACATTATTAATTAAAAACATTATAATTTCTCTAATTTTAAATTATATAACCTAATCATAATATTTGTTGTAATAAAACTTCCACTGTAGGTAATAGTTTATACCTCACAATCACATTAATTGTGGATTGTGCATACTGTAATGGCCACAAACTATACGAGTAGATATATTAAAATCAGTAAGATTACTTGTCCCACTTTCAAGTCAAGTTGATTTTTGCAGACTGAATAAATAAGAAGTTAAAGTTTGAATATGGCTTACCGGTTCCATCGGGCGTGTTGTAATCGTCACCGAACACCGTGAGCATTGGCTTCTTGCCCAGCGCCACTTGAGCCATGAAAGGCATCAGGTTGGTGAACTCTTTAGTTGGATCCTCGCCGATCAGACCGGACGGATGCGCGCCAACCGGATTGAAGTAGCGCAGGGAAATTATGTTCCATTTCTGTTACATATTCAGGATCATTTAAGGTTCTGTGCATGCTACAGGAACACTAGACTAGACATTAATAACCTCGGAAGCCTCCTTTACGACAGGCAGAAGATACAATAGGCAGATTCTGGTCCCGAGCCTCAAGGGCAGCATACGTCTCAGACGGTATAGTATGAGAATCAAATGTTAACATTTAAAAATGGAACAATGAACAATATGTCAATTTTATCACATTTTGACGGTTACAAAGCTAGAACGCTATATTATTTCCTCTCTCTGAGTACGATAGTTCCGTAAAGTAAACGCCCTTGAACTTCAACGCCATTTCTAGTGAATTACTTTACTCTTTGGAAATCGTATTAGGACCGGTTGCTTCAATGTAGTTTAATGGAGCGACATCGATTGTGGTGCCATCTACCGAATAATATTATACACTTTTAAAATAAATTCACGTTAATTGATATTCTAATTTTAAATTAAACTTTCCATGCATATTGTAAATATAAGCCTGCTACGCAATTAGAAATGTTTTTAGTTGTAGGTACAAGGTTTCTTTTATTCTTTTGTATTTTACGACTTTCATTACGTTACATTTGATATCTCATAATTATCATAGTTATTATGAAGTTTATGGGCTTTTAATATTTTTAATAATTTCTTTCTATTCCTTCAGGGTATTTTATTAGCTTTTATTCGATTTTTTCAAAATATTCCTTCAATTACCTTATCCGCTGCACTCAAGTCTTTTAACATCTCTTCGATAAAGTACTTGGTTCTTCCGTACACGTTCGTGATATTGCCTGTCTGATGTTTTTCTGTAATAGGCAGGGTTTCTGGTTCCCCATAGACAGTGCAAGACGATGAGAACACCATCTGATAGCAGTTGTGTGATCGCATTACCTGTCAAATTAAAAATGAATTTTATAAAATATTCACGAAAACTCAAAACTTTAGTTGCAATTTGCGAAAGGATTTTTTTCCCTTTACAGGTAAAGACGAACAAAAGGGGCAAATATTAGTTTCGCACACATTTTAATATTGTCTATTTATAGATGCATAGATTCTATATGTAGGTACGTCTATATGTACTTATTGTTTAAACTGAATTTAAACGTATAATTATGATATGCCAAATTTCAACTAAAGTATGCCAGGGTTTGAATATTGATGTTTCATTTGTGAATTATTGGTTCCTCTTTTTGTTCACATTAAGCTTCTTTTATATTGGTATATCGGGTTTAAGTTCCTAGACAGTTAATACTAAGTATGTACAAAAAAATAATACTACAAAATAATATTGTAAGTTATAATTTTTTTACTCTCATTATTTGTTAATTATTTACATCAGCGTATTTGGTTATTTTCTTATGAGCCTAGTATAACAAACAATATTGACTGGGCGAATGAATGAATGTGTTGAGTGAGAATGAACGAATATAGGATAGGATCGACATATGAATAGTTTTTATGAAGCTTAGAATTCAATTTAAATTTCGAACTCGTTTGTTTTATTTAAACATTTTCTTACCTCTAGTAAATTGAGCATTCCCAAGAGATTGTTTTGGTAGTAGAGCAGAGGTTGTTGCATGGATTCACCGACGGCCTTCAATGCCGCGAAATGGATCACGCAGTCTATCTCGTGCTAAAAGATTAATGGGTAATTAGTATAATAATTGAAATTATTTTATTCCTTGTCGTCGCTCCACGTATTTCATTCTTGTTTGTTTTTATCAATGGCTTATTAAGAATGATTTTTAAATCCGCAAAGGTTGAGGATAACCGAACAAAAATTTGTAATCATGATTACACACCAAGGAAATTCTAATACACATTGAATAGAGGTTTTCCTTAATGTTGAGAAACATCCATTTTGAAATGAAGAATAAGTTGACTATTAGGTAAAAATAAAGCTAGTTAGTAATTACCGTAGGTAGCAAGCTGCCCTATATTAACACACATGACTATATACATTGGAAAGGTATTGAAGGAACCCATAGGATACTTAGTGTTCCTTAGGTTTAGAAAAAATTTCGATTCGATACTATCATGTCCTATGAAAAAATGATATCGTTGACAATGTCTGATACCTTCTACAGACATACATAGATAACATCACGCAGGGTCCCTAGCGGGGTAGGCAGAAAGCACCGAGTGCCAAATGTCTCTGTCCTTGCAAACCTAACGCGCTTCGTCTATATTCTGATATACATAACTAGCTAACCCGGCAAATGTTATTCTGCCATATAAATTATAACAGTATTTCTCTACTATATAATGTATGTTATTATACATAGGTATAAACCTTCCTCTTGAATCACTATCTATTAAAAACCGCTTCAAAATTCGTTGCGTAGTTTTAAAGATTTAAGCATACATAGGGATATAGCGACAGAGAAAGCGACTTTGTTTTATACTATGTAGTGATTATTATGAAATTAATATTTTATTATATGTAATACATTAGGCCTATCACAGGACTTATTTTAATTTCACGTGAGCAAAATTTCTTCGAATGCGATCATCTTCATCAAATATTGTATTATTTACGATAAAAATAAAAGGAATTTTCTAATATAATCAGCGTTCATGTGTATCTTATCGTTTTATTGACGAACACCACAAATAATCTTGGTATTCACTGAACTGTTCGAAATCTTACCTTATCGAAGATATCGTTAATTTGTGATTTGTCCAGCAAATCTGCTTTGTAGAACGTGATTTTTTTGCCGGTGATTTCTTCGGCTCTTTGGAGAGCTGGAGCGCCGTCTTCATCCCCCACCGCGTTGGCGAAGTTGTCGATCGCGACCACATCGTGACCAGCTTCGAGGAGGTCGACCACACAGTGGCTTCCGATGTACCCGGCGCCGCCAGTAACCAATATGGTCTTGAATTGTTGCATCGTGCTTGTTGTCTCTATATTAGAAATCACGTACAACATTTGATAAATCATGGACATCTCATCATGAGAAGGAACCTGATGTGGAACAATGAAAGAGTTGAAAAATAATTAAGAAAATAGTTCACGTAGAGGCACATAGAGTGTGTAGGTTACGAAGATTCGTCTGTTGTTCTATAGACGTCTTCTGATACGAGGCCATGCTAAAACAATGTACCGTTAATTTACAAATGGCATTGTTATGTACGAAGATTTTTAATGCAATGCAATGCAAACTTGCAGGAGGGCACGTAAGCCATTCGGTCGTTAGGTAATAATCTTTAAACGTCTTCGGTGGCGTTAAGACGGTTAACATTCGAAACATGGGTTAGCTACGATCCGTATCTCTGCGAATAGAGTGGAGTATGCTCAATTACTTCCCACTTGGAGAAGAGTCCATTGCCCAGCAGTGGGATGTACGAAGGGTTTTTCAATACTTATCAGTGATTCAACATAATACATGAAACAATTAGAAACTTTGACGGAATCAGGAAACCATCAGAAAACGAATAAATACCTAACCCACGAAGAAAAAAGAAGCTTCATGAATGAAATCGTGAGCATCATGACCTGCGATAAAAATGAATTGTTACTTTTAATAAAATGTTCGTGATTGTGAGTTTTATAATTTAGCTGCGGTGGATGCCTCAGACCAAGGCTTAACTGTTGTATCTACACTCCATTTGTAATGCAGTTTATTCTTATTATATGATACCATCATGCTCCGAAGGGATAGGCAGAAAACATCAAATGCCAAGGAGTTTACGGAGACTGGACTACCCCACCAGCTTGTATCGGACATATTTTGCCGAGGTAGGAAGGTCAGTTTATTTTTAACGTGTATTTTAAGTTTACATATCACTAGCCAGTACTGAAAAGGAAAACAACGTGACCAAAACTCTGTGCCTAATCCACGCCTATAGATATAGATATGTGCACAAAACGTTACCAGTAACCTCACTCGTGTAATCGTTAAAATTCTCATACACTTCAGTTCGTGAAACTTAGTTTAGTCTGACTGAGAATATATTTTGGTCGTTAACTGAATACAATTTCGTCAGATAAGGTACCAACTATAAAACTTATCCTCGCCTAGCTATTAGTTGCTCGCTAAATGATCATCAAGTACCGCTTGCTCAACTGTAAATTACGAGACTTGGGACGCTTGCTGTTCTTTCGTTGACTACCGTTTATTCCAAATTCAAATTATTTTGTTCATTATAAGTTACTTCACATGCACGCGATAAATGTTATTACGTCATAATTGTTTTTTTTTTATCGGCTTACATTTTTGTCTTTCATCGGTTTTATATTGTGCCGTTTAATTTTTGAACACATACATTTCTAGATATAAACCTAATTTATTACACCCACATACAGAAACACTATAACACTAGAGGTAACCACTCACAACATAACACATTTTTTATTTTCTTTAATAGGAATCGAATCCAAAATGTGCCAGTCGGCGAGGGTTGTACCACTGAGCCAAGAGGCAATTAATTGCTACTTATAAAACAAGTCTATACATACATATATTGCTAATTTTTAATCGTCCATACAGCTTAGCTCAATTTACATATTAATAATATGGGGTGTGTAGTAGTTAATAAGTTCAAGTGAAGGGTTTTCCGTATTATCCATTTTACGTCGTTCAAGATGAGTACCGAGTAATAAAATGTTTTAATGGTATGATATCACCTCGCGAAGTTTTCTCATTACGCACAGATGTTGGAATAATAATCGTGATGTTAACTAATTAAATACGTACATTCAAGCTAAATTCTGTTTTTGTACGTTAAGTAAATGATTTTATTAAACATTTATTGACAGGGATTAGATATCTACTGTTTGAACTGTTAAAATCTTTTAAATTGAAATCCAAGGCTCTGTCATGTTTTATAAATATGTTTCTTTGCAGTGTATTTGTGTTTAAATGAAGTGCAAATCTGTGTTTGTTCGAAGCTTCTGCGTCATATTAGGGAGCAGCTTATATTTAATAGATTTAATACGTACATTTAGGTCAACTTTTCTAAATATATCGTCTGTGATGTCTGGGGCAACCCTCATATTTAGGAAAGTGTTCCTTATTTGTATGTGTTGGACATCCGAATACTAATTAATTATTAAAACCATGAGACCTTAGACTAATTTTTTTTATACCTACTTTAAATAAACATTTATTTATTTATTAACAACAATTATTACAAGCTTCACAAATATTATTGACGTAAGATTAGTTATTATATATTTTCATTAAATTTATTTATTGTCTATGGGCGATTAAATATAGGGCATATTCGTTACGACGGTGAACTTTTGGAACATAATTACGAACAAGAAATATTTCTAGTAATCGAAGTCAACAACCGCGTAAAGGCCGGGTATAACTTCTTCTAACTTATAACGCAGGGACGATCCTGTTCCTCCAATGAGCTAATTCTTTTTCCTTTTACGCAATATTCTTCGAAGAAACCGGGTTCAGTCACCTCTAATATATTCCATTTACGAACTTTATCACCCAGAACGTACGGATCACATTTGCTTGCAATCTAATTTCACAGAAACGATATGTTCATAACCAAAAAAAATAAAAATTGTGCCATCTTAGCGTTGTCTTAAATGGAAACACGACAGAAGCCCGCTTGTTTTAACGATCCTTCTTAGAACTGCACTAAACGATTTACGATGGGGCAAATGGCAAATGGGCAAACTTATAATTGCATCCATTGTTTAACAGACCCAAGGTTCTTCACCCTTATAAAATAAGTATTAAGACGAACATACACAGGTAGGTACCTCTTTTGCGACTGAACATGAATTAAATCTTATTCATGAATTTTAAAAAAAGAATTATTACAACGTAGTGGTACTTTTGATATGTGTATTGTTCTTTGATTATTAATTAAATAAATTCATTAATTTATTTTTTTATTATTAACTCTCAATTGATAATGATGATTTTCAGGTTACTGTTAAACATAACTTGTTTATGTCTCATTCAAAAATATATGTATGTAATACATACGGTGTTAATGAAATTGGAAATACCCATGTAACGCTAATCATTAGGTGCATACATACATATATTCTATGCCGTATACGTCTGGAGCTATCACATAAATCTAACTGTTTTCACAGAAAACATCGCCTCTCACTCTCACGGAACCGTTAAAAAGCAGATCGCGTTGCATACTCACCGATTCCTATATGTGTCCCATTAATTAGCTGCACTGACACCACTATAGTTTTTCAATTGTAAGCAGTAATTCGCTTGGAATGAGAAAGCGTTGCGTTCAAGCCGGATCTGTGCGCGCGCGCATCCGACCGCCTCGAGACTGGAGTGGATATCGCGCGACTCCACCGCGGCCGGTCACGTCACTAATGTATTACTAACCGTTTTCCAATCACACCGACGCGTACTTAAATTTACGGCTAACACGAATGGTGAGATTACAAACGAATATCAATTTTAATTCTACAACAAATGGCTTTGTTTGAATGTTAATGATGATTCCAAGACCTTTTAAGGATTTTTGATCATGTCATTAGCTACCTATATTAGCTAGTTATTGGGCTGTTAAAGCGTTGTAGATTTACTATTTCTATATTGCATTCGAAAATGTTGTACAATATCATATTTACTGATCTTTATCTCTTTATCTCAAGATATGAATATTTAAATTATAATCGGTAGGGAAAGAGTATAAAATAAGAAAAGTATTTGTATATATTTCATGTACCGTATTAGATAAAATTTTCTTACGTCAATACAAGCGCTACATCAAGAGTGCTCGGACAGAGTAAACTTATCGTGTATTATTTAAATGTGTTGCCACTCGCGTTGGTGTTACCTGATTCCCAAGCTGCGTCCGACAGTGACCTCGCCATGTGGCTCCACTACACATACAAAGTACCGTAACTCGTCTCTTAACGCGTTTGATTGTTAGACCTATCAATAAAACGGAACTAAGGGAAGATTCTATTACCGACCAGACACGTTTACTGGTTGGAACTAATTACCTATTAGATTTTTGCTCGCGACTCCGCAAGCACTCAATTTTAATTATGTCAATGGCATTTTATTTGTACACTTTAATATGTTCAGTTTTTATATGTAGTTAAGTAGTGGTATTAAGTTAATGTTATAACTGAATGTTATACAAAGCTATGTTTATTTTTAAAAATTAGATCGAAGCACAGTTATTACCTGTTTTGTTCGTGCTATGTTTAGATAACTAAGTAGATACTCGTATGTCGACATTTTTACAAGCATGTGGTGTACGGCTTTATTTAAACATTTTTTGGAATCAAACGAATTGCTGACGAAATTTTGTAACAAAAAAGTACATGAACTCCAACCTTTTGCCTGGTGTCTGTAAATTGCAATGTATGACAACTTATTGATGGTCTACTTGATCTGATATTGCGGTCAATGCACTGTCCACTTTTCCTAACTGGTATACAGGTTGTGATTAACGATGTTTAAAAGTGTCTATTACGGTACACTCCGCAGCCGTTGCTGCATAAACATGGTATTATTCATATTAGTGTAACTTACGTAGATATGAGAGGAGACCCTATGAGTTACTATGAGATGAGATCCACTTCCGCAGTGGACCCATAAAAGGGTCAAAAAAAGATAGGTATGTACTGGATTTTTATACCTCCCGTCTCCAGCTTGGGTAAATAGAGTGATATGGATTAAGTTCGTGTATAAAGTAAAATACTTGTATTTAGTAAAAACAATTTATTGCTTCCTGTTACATTGGCTAACATTTCAAATAACTGATTATTTAAAAATTCAATTGTACTTCATTTCAAACATATTCGTAATGATAAAATATTCATATTATTGACGAAACATGTGGTCCTCGTTGCTTGCACCCATGCAATTTGGCCAGATGTTTCATGCAAACGGACTTAACAATTTATTATTAATTTGAAAGTTGTATTAAAAAAAAAATATTATTCATATTATTATTTATCAAGGAAGTCGTGAAAGTCGTAATTCGTTTCGGATTTACTTAAATAATAATACAATTCTTAATTACAATGCTCGATTTTTTTCTACACTCTTTGGTAAATACTATAGGAAATTGAGAGACAAAGCTTACTGCTATTTAATGGAAATAAAAAAAATCATCTTTATTAATGCACTGGTAACATCAACATTGTTGATTTGGTGATATTAATCACAAGTCACAATCGTTAAAAGGATATTCATACCGTAAAAACTATAATTTGGCAATAACGAATACTTCATATGGTAACACTCTGTACGCAAATAAAAAAGGAAAACATTCACCGTTTAACGCTACAAATAGTAAAACATTATGACTAGTCAAACTTATAATAACGAAATCAATACTTTGGTCGTTGTGCCATTTTTTTAAGATTTCAACGCTTTTTCTATTTTTTTAGGTTTTTTTTTCATTTTTTTTTATCTTCATTACATTAAAGTAAAAATATACGTCGCATTTGATATTGTCGGTGTCAGTTGAAAACGCAGCGATACAATAAGTGCGACCTGCAAATAGAATAATTATAAATATTATTGTAAATATTGTAACGTCAATTATATATTTCTTGACGAAATCTTTCTTTGTGTTTCATTTCATCGTCTACAATAATTGGAGCGTTTAAAGCAAAGGTTCTTAGCCCCCTTCGACTGGGAATACCATTTTCTCATAGGTAATTTAAAATGGAACATCTTGCTGTCTAATACTCAGCTCGACTATAACAGTCCTGTAATTTTCAGCGTTTTATATTAGTAATTGACAATATTACATAATAACAAATAGACATACGAGAAAAGAGAAAAATCTTACGTGACTTTTAATTAGTCTTCTTAGCGTCTTTTGTGTCTTCCTTGGGCTGTCCCTTACCCAGCAGCTTGGCAAGCGAGTCCCAAATGCCGCCCATAAACAATGCGCAGAACAGATTCTCGAAAGGCACGAAGGGGTCGTGGATGCCAAGCAGGATCGACGAAAGCTAAGTGAAAATAAGTAGGAACTTTTTAAATTGACAAAATATAATAGTATTTAGTTTAATTTGTGTTATGTACTTATGTTAAATGAACAATAAATTTATTGTTTGTTCGCAAAAAAATAGATAGATATGTGTACAATGCATGGATATTAAAGGGTATTGTAATAAATAAATATAAGAACCTTCGTTGATATCAAAGAGGTGATAAAAAGTTAACCGCTTCCACGATCAATATCAACAAAACACGATATCCGTAAACATAACGGGATATTTCACACCAATGAAGTAGTCGTATTCATACATTTTTTATCTAGTCAGGACTTAAAAGTACGTACGTTTAATTAATAAAAGTCTATTGACATGTAATGATGATGATGATGATGTCTTATTTGGTACAGATTAATTTTAATTACTTAATCCAATGCTAGTCTATCGTTGAAAGACGAGTAATTGCAGATGTAAAGAAGTAATAAAATATATTACTTTCGAGTTAAATGTCTTACTTTGGAATTTTAATCAACAATAATTCGCAATGCGTCTTGTTATTGTTCTAAACGTTAGCCTTTTTTAAAATAAAGAAGTAAACCATAGACCTTTCCCTTTTGTTGGATAAACTACGTCCTATATTAAAGTGAGTAAACACACCTTAAAGTACACGAAGAATATGACGATGCCGAAGTATACAAGCGCGTGCGGTGCGGAGATGAGATCGGTCTTCTTGTCCAGAACGAAGATCACAGAGGCCACCAGTGATGCTTTCGTGTAGCTGGAATTATTACAATTAGTAGTATATTACAATTGTATGACTTACTTTTGGTGCTTTCTGCCTACCCCGTTAGGGACCTGGCGTGATTTTATGTGTGTGTACACACACGTGTGTGTGTGTGTGTGTGAGAGTTACTATAAACTATATAATAGCTGTCATTTCAAACGGTAATCTGCGTCTTCAATATGACTGATTGCTATAACATTGAATGAACACCATTATAAGGAAACCTATATACGAAAGAGTGTTATTGTTTCCCCAGCTTAGCAGATAGCCTTAAATCTTTTTACTCTGTAAGGACATTCGTGTCGAAAAGTGGAATAATAAAAGATTGATGATAAGTTAAACATTTTAAGACAGCAGTATTAAAGAGTCTACATGAATGGTGGCGTGGTTACGCCACCATTTTGGTAGACTCTTTAAAGGTTTTTAATACGGCGCGACATTATCAGTTTAGATGCTTTCAACAACTAAATCAATAAATCGTGAACAGTAACAAAGCCAACAATATTTGCGTCAAACATGAATTATACATAGCTCAAACAATAGAGCACAAGTTTAATTATTACGTGTTTATATTTTTCTTTAAATAAAATGTGTGTTACTAACACGTCTCTTTTCAAACTAAGTAACATTACGTAGGTGCTCGGAGACGTATTTATATTGTATTTTATTTAATTTCTTCTTTTGTAGTGTGTGTAGTAAAACTCACAAGCTAGGTTGCATGGTCTCCATGGCAGTGGGTGTCCAGGCGCCGCGAATGAGCCGTTCCACAAGCTTGGTGAAGCCGGCTCCATTACCCTTGAGCGTGCCTGAAGATTTAAATACACTTTATGTAGATATAAATATTTATTTACATTTCATATGCGCTATTTATTAAGTTTGATTACTAATTTTTTTTTAAATCACCACATCTATAGACGCCATATTGATTGTTTTGTCATCTCTGGTCTAAATCATGGAAAGAAAGTTTCCCCAAAAAAGATTAATCTTACGGAAATAAAAGGATTTTTTGTAGCGTAAGGCTAAACGAATCGCATAATGCTCTCACAACAATTTAAAGCAAGTATTATTTAAAAGTTACATATTATTCAAGAAGAATAAAAATATGACAAGAAAAAGACAATTATAATTATTTAAAGAAAATACAAAATCTACCGTTTAATTAAGTATTTTTTTGTTAGATTTAACAGCAACTTACCGACAATTATCATAATAACGTATGCGTTCGGATACAGTTTGGCGGCGTGGCTGACCCCGTCGTAAACCTTCTTCGCGCGGTATATTTCTTTCATGGCGGAAGCGGCTACTTTGACCGGGAGGAACTTAGCCACCTTGTAACCCACGTCAAACGGCGTGTAAAATACCACGTACCTGGAAATAAAGGATTATTTGTTATAAGCCGCTACTCTTGACTCCCCCATCAACCAGTGTCTGACCTATTTATAATTATTGAGTGATTAATGTAGATGATGCGCGTCTGATTTGTAAGGACAAAGGTACTCGTATTTGGCACTCGGTGCATTATGCCTACCTTTTTAGGGGTCTGGCGAGATAGTACAATAATAACTAGTAGTGACTGATAATACCAGACTAATACTACCTGGAAATGGGGATTATCTTTTATTATTAGTAGTAGACTAATAGTAGTAGGTAGGTACTACCGTAGTAGTAGAGATAAGAATAATATTTTACGACGGCTTTGTAGGTTAAACAATTGACAGAAAAATACATATAAATTAACGAGGAGGGTGTCTGACTGACTGTGGCTAAGCAATTGACCTGGGACTGACTGATTGATCTAGAGATCAGCTCACCGTCAAATCGGTACTTAGAAATTCTTTACCTTATGCTTATAGAATGTTTTAAAATTTACATCAAAGTACGAAATTTTAAAAACGTAAGCCACTCTCCGTATATAACTAGAATTAAAAAAATTCGGAGTGATAAATATACGTACATGGCTCGTTGGTCTAGGGGTATGATTCTCGCTTCGGGTGCGAGAGGTCCCGGGTTCAAACCCGGACGAGCCCTGACATTGTTATTTTGAAATTCAACGCTTATAAACAATTTCAATCACATCGCAGTTCCCTCGTTTGTTTAAATTATTGAATTATAATTATAATTACAACTCATAAGAAAGTCAGATAATTCAGTTGATCTTATTACAACAAATTTTTAGATTAATTTTTTATTAACTTTAACATAAAAATTTGATGTTTAATTTAATTTCTTTTCATGTTAAATGTTATGGAAAATTCTTTTAATATAATCACATGTGAATTCAAACTATTTAGTTTTATACAATCTTAATATTAATAATAATTAAAACTAAATTATAGATAATAATATAGAGTCTAAACCGCTGACATGGTATTATTATTTTTGCTCGATTATACATTGTCTGTGACCACAGGTATACTAAAATACATACCACGTGACAGTTCCAATGACGAGTTGGGGTGTGTTTTTCAATGGCGCCAAAATGGGTTCGCCGAGCAACCCGTTCGCGACCATACCGCCCGCGAAGATCACCAGCATGGTGGACAACCAGCACGAGAGAGGGTGCTTGCGGGAGAACGCCTGCGCACCTGGACAACAGTTATGAATTTAGTAATACATACATATAATAAATAGATAAGAGATTAGTGATTATAATAGAAATAACCGGGAACAATTCCACACGCCGCTATCCGATTCCAAATTAGCCAATTGAATGTCTGTGTTATGGTAACCGGACAGTTGATAACATACATATATACATACAATATAATACGTATATAGATATTTTATTACAACCAGATACAGAGCAAACAAATTTGCTTCACACAGAAATGTCTGTACCGGTTGGGTATGGAAACCACGACCTCCGGTTTTTCAGTCAGGGTCTCTAACCACTCGAGCACGAGGCTAGTCAGTCCTTATATCAATCAGTCAATTATAAGACAATCGTTTTTTATGTGAAGCGATCAGCAAACGATCAAGTAGCTGTCACAAGATACAACAACAACAACAATAACATAACATCACGCCAGGCCCCTAACGGGGCAGGCAGAAAGCACCGAGTGCCAAATATCTCTGTCCTTGCAAATCTGACACGCTTCGTCTAGATTCATCACTCTCTTCATGCATACACGCCGGTTTTAGAGACTCTTGACTCCTGTCGCAAGATATTGTAATGAAAATAAAAATGAACTATTAGTGCGAATTCGTTAGTAACAGGTGTTAATAAGAATATTGCATCGTTAGTATTCATTAGACTTAGGATTGCAGGCATAGGACTGATAGTTAAATAGTACAGTTATTAATTTAGTAGATAATATGTTAGTATGAGTAATAGTATTCGTTAGTATCTATGCTATTAGAGGTTGGTCATATGCGAGGATAACGTTGATTACTTCTGGTTATATTTGAAGCACCGGTACAGTGCATCCACACCGCAAATACTTTTTGTGCAGCAATAGAAAGCAACACGATAACATTAGGTAACATTCTTCAATTTTTGCGACTCTTGGTTGAATGACCGCATCCATGTCGCCAATAACATAAAGTAACATGGTAACCAGCGAGTTGCACAGTTGTTCACGAACTATTGGAGGTATAGGACGCTTACTCTAGCTCTAAATTACGTGGAACAGCATGTTTGATTTGAATTGAGTTTGAATTTGATGCCACTACCTAACACGGCAACATATACTAAGAACAAATAACTTTTTGTTATCGGATGTTGCCCACTGACACTTGTAAACGTTGCTCCACAAAAAATAACTGCGATGTGGATGCACCATAATAGTTAGCCCGAGTAGGATCTGAGTGGGATTGTTCAAAGCGGGCTATTATGAACTCTACTTTATTGCCGAATTATTTTACATACGACCAAAATTAGATTTTATAAGCATTCCTTTTATAAATGTGTTTCGTATTTTTGCTTTTTATCTCATGATGACATTACATTGATTTATAGTTGAAGAGGCGATCTAAGTTAAACAAAATGATAGCTTGTAGGCTTAACAGGATGTGTGCATTATTAAGTAATTTCTTAAAAAAGTTTTTCGTATGACTCTATCGACCTATGTTTTGTTTGAGCTTATAGCGATGTCCTTAAGAGAAATATAGCTTAGTTATCTGCCCTGACGCATGCTGTTGCTGTTGTAATTAATATGAATACATGAGTATATCAGTAGTTGTTTGTTAGCTATGAGATTAGCTTGGAGTGTTCGTATTACTATGGTAGAGCGTCACTGGCTCCGGACTGAAGAATCATATGAAGAAAAATTAATATGTTGTAGCGCCAAGATACGTGGCAAATCAAATAAAGAACAGTTTACTAAGCTCTCTTTGAAGAGAATAATTTTGTTGTCTATTGCCATTTTATATAAATAGTTTATGGAGGTGGCAAAAATAGAAAATTATATTTATCTATGACGTCATTTGTTATAGCTTCATATATATAATTTCAATTTACTTAAGTGTGGCTCGTTGGTCTAGGGGTATGATTCTCGCTTCGGGTGCGAGAGGTCCCGGGTTCAAATCCCGGACGAGCCCAAAGTTAAAATGTTTTTCCTTATTTTGTTTCCTATGTCGTCTTATGATTGTATAAATAAATAGGTTAGTGTTATTTTTATTACACATCCATTTCGATTCTAATCGTTAACTTTGAACATTTGTGTTCATGCTTTTATTAATCTTTTCACAATTTTCTATTTACACAATTGCGCCATCTATCTGAAAAGTAACTTTTGTTTCGACATTATTTTGTAGCAGTGTCGTAATCATCTCGCTGAACTTATTGGAACTGGTTCATATCTAAACCAACTTCTGATTGACTTACAACATAACCTCTACGCTACAATTACAGAATAAAAGAGAACACGATGCGAAACCTTTTCACGAACAGTTACAGTAATTATCTACGTCACAACGAACAATTATCAATGTAGAGATAAAAATTCACATGATTTTTGCCAATAGCGAGCAATTTATTTACGCCATAGTTTCATTAATGTCCCATTGTGTGTGAAAATGAACAATATGATTAAATATTTAATTAAACGGACATTATTTCAACGCAGTACATTGTCAGCTTTGAACATTAGGAGCTGTTTGAGTTGATGCAGGGAACGGGTCTATTTATAAACTCGATAGGTGTCTTTATTTTAGTACATTGATTTCGGGCAATAAATTACAAAATAAGACAATTGTAGCAGAATGCGGAGGCGTTACCGTGTGCGGAATTTGGCGGGGACCGCTGTAAACGAAATGTAATTGTTCTTACCAGCCCCTAAATCTTCTCTTACTGCAAGAGCGCACAGCAAAGAATGCGCTACATCAAAATACGGATACATTTTCAGTTTTATAACCTGGTTGGCCAGGTCCAAGAAGGCCTCGGGATCCATCGTGATTGTTTTTCGTAAAGCTCACGTATTTACAAGAGGTTATTTTCAACAACTTAACACCGACAATAGTGACACGAAAGCGCGTGTCCGCGACCAGCCGCGGGCGAGGATGCCGCGAGACTGGCGAGGGCGGGCCGGTAGAAGCTATATATTTCACTAGATTTTTTGATTATTTTGGTCTGAAGCATTGACGCGTTTTAGACGGTCGGTGGACCGCCGTCACCGACTGATTGTAGATACGTTACTAGTCTTTTCAGTTTCGGCTAGTATTCAGTTGCGATTTATACTTCTCCTCCTTTTGGACTCATCGTGTATATGTTTCCGTAGTGTAGCGGTTATCACGTGTGCTTCACACGCACAAGGTCCCCGGTTCGATCCCGGGCGGAAACA
>DWUN01000756.1:0-20063 GCA_018249975.1 Passova gellias
TTTACACAGTAAACATACAATCTCTTAGACCTACGAGGACTTACAAGCTCGTATATAAAACGGGAGTATGAAAAAATTAACTAATTCCACCAATACCTCGTAAATCCTAAGCTAATGAATGTATTTTAATTTAGCCGAGTTATTTACTAAATATTACAATGTAATTGGACACACATTGAAGGAGATTGTAATTCACCGTTTTATTAAATATCTTCAGGGAACACGAAGAATTCGGCTTTTGTCAAGTCGGTACCAGCAGCTCACTTCTGGATGATAATACTCTGATTATGGGCAGCCCTGGCCCTTACACGTGGAGGGGAACAATATTTACCCAAGACACAAATGATGATTTGCTGGAAAGTGACCACGCTGTTTACATGGCACCAGTTGAAGACGGAGTTAGTCCTGTGGAAAAATACAGCTATTTGGGTGAATATATGACAACATAATAAGTTTGATGACGTGTGAATACTTTTTACTCTTTCTGATATTCTAATACATAATTCTCAATTAGGTTCAAAAGTACATTAACACGATTGATATAGAGAACATCAAACAATTTACACCTATAAAATAAACTAAAAATTGTTTTACTTATTAATTCATTAACTTCAGTTGACGAAGCCAGAGATTCCGATGAAATTTAACTATTCTTACCATAGACAATATTCGGTCCCAGAGGATATTTACAAAATATATGAAAGCAAAGGATATGGCGCATAAAATTTTCCTAAACTCGTAGATCTTTCACAAGCGCTTCCCTTACAGAGACTGTAAGAATCTAAATGATGGTAACCGTAAACATATTAATCTTTCAGGTATGTCGGTAACGGGTGCTTCGTTCTTCGGCCCTAAGCCGTCGTACGCAGCAGGAGCGCCTCGAGCACGTGGCACCGGTCAAGTGGTTCTGTTTAGTAAACAAATTATCGACGACTGGACTAGAACTGACGTTGACATACTCAACTTCACTCTTATGCTTAATGGCGAACAATTTGGTTCTAGTTTCGGTTATGAAGTTGCCTCTGCCGACGTCAACGGTGACGGGTAAGTAATATGTGTACATTAAATAACTATTATCTCCACAATATATACTGATACATACGTTAAATATTTACGTACCTTAATTATATACCTTAAATACGTATCTTTAACGTCATATTTCTGTATACATATTAAACAGTTTCTTTCTTGGTAGCAAGTTGCGAAAGGTTACTTCCCCCAATGTACAAACAGTCTTAAAATAGACACTCGTAGAAAGTTGTATGCGAACTGCTATTGTAAATACTGATTCCAATTATATTTCAGGTTGCCAGATCTCCTGGTCGGGGCCCCGTTTTACTTTTCGCGCGATACCGGTGGTGCCGTTTATTTATATCTCAACGTGAAGCACAACTTGCCACCAGATTATAACATAAGATTAACTGGCAAGCCGGAATCACAGTTCGGTATAGCCATCGCTAATGCCGGAGACTTGAACAAGGACGGGTGTGAGGATATTGCGATCGGAAGTCCTTATGAGGGCAACGGTGTGGTTTACATCCACATGGGCGACAGGAAAACGGGACTTAAACCGAAACCGGATCAAATTATTACAGCCGAATCTTTGCCAAGACTTATGAAGACGTTTGGCTATTCCTTATCTGGCGGTCTGGATCTAGACGCTAATGGATATCCAGATCTATTAATTGGTGCTTATGAAAATGTAAGTTATAAATATAATTGATTTATCTCAATGTATTTCATACAGTGTAGTAGTTAGTATTTTTTTCATACCATATAATATTTTTTGTTATTTTTACGATCGTAGTAAAAAAATAAATTCATTTTACAGAGTACCGTTGCATTGATCAGAACAAAACCTATTATTGATATAAAGACTTCAATCCGACCGTCGAATACCATAATAAATATAGACCCAACGATACATGGTTGTGATAAGGACCCATCTGCCAACTACACATGTTTTCATTTTCAAGCGTGTTGTATAATAAAGTCTCTCGTGAGATCAGCTCAGAGCAATGTTCACGAATTGAATTATGTCATTGAGGCAGAAACTTTTCCCGGTGGCAGAAAATATTCTAGAGTGTTCTTCGATTCTGAGAAATCCAACATGATCAACAAAACGATTCACCTAGGGAAAGACGTCGAAGATTGCAGAGAACATATTGTGTATTTAAAGAACAATACTAGAGACATACAGACGCCAATCAAAGTAAGTATATATATTACAAACAACGATATACATAAATCATTCAATTAGAAAAACTACCTACAATACTTGGTTGACATTTCACTGAACCGGACGAAACGTTTCGGCAAATCGTTACCTTCGTATCCTTTGCTCTTCCGATACGTATAGCTTGGGATTATTTAAAACAAGAATGAATAGGCGTTTTCTAGACAAACGTGCTACATCTTAGACTGCACCTCACTTACCATCAGGTGTGCTGTTAGTGAAACGAAATGTCTATTTGACAAAAGAAGGAAATACCCTTGTCTGCATACTGAAAGCAGCATGTACAAATTTCTCAAGACCATAAAAGACCGTAAGCTGGGCAATACACCTAATAAACCTGATAATTATTAATTCGTTTGTTATCAGTTCCAGGTGAACTACAAAATAGTCCACGTCCAGCCCCAGTACTCCACGATCGGTGAGCTGCCCAACATTGACGATTACCCCGTGCTCAACGCGACGGCCACGACCTCGTTCAGTGCAAACTTCCTCAACGACTGCGGCTTCGACGGCGTGTGCGTCAGTGATCTGGTCGTGGACCCTGTTCTGCAGCTGCCTAAAAGTAAGTTTCAAAATAAATAATCGATTCTGAATATCTAGTACCAAATTTCTAATTAATATCTCTGTTATTTGTCGATTTTGATGATATTGTATGCTTTACAAAGGTTAAGAAATTATAATCAAGGCTATAATGCCATTGAATGTAGGTATTTTAGTACAAGGAATATACTTATTTTTTTATCTCAATTTAAATTTTTAGCGGAAGACGGCAAAGCTTACGCACTTACATTAGGACAAGAAGAAGAGATTAAGCTTTCCATATCTGTGGATAACTACGGAGAATCAGCTTACGAAGCTCAACTCTTTGTCCACCATCACTCAAGTCTACATTATATTGCTGCAAACATTAGCGTAAGTAGATTTAACTAGACTATTGCTATATAAACTAAAACTTAAAAAAAAAGTTTAAATACCAACGAAACTAAACCTAACCAAAAATAACATTTATCTCCTGTGTACAATTTTGCAGCGTTGCGCAATAGTTTGAATTAATGACCAATTAAAATGCAGCAACGTTAGGCGGTCTTTGCGCTATCGGAGATTTACTTCGAATACAGCAAACTGCCAGTAGATAGCAGATTAAATGTAATGGCATCGACAGGGCAAGCACATGATCTGCACCAGCGTCAACAAGACAACAGTTTCGTGTTTGCTGGAGAATCCTTTCAAGAAGCAGCCGGAGGGCGCGGCGCCCGTCACCATGCGGTTCGACGCCAGGTCTTTGGAAGACAACGAACCGTCCATCATCTTCACCGTGTGGGCCAACTCCACCTCTAAGGAGTTACATCCGGCCGGGAAACCTGTGCAAGTCGAAGCTTTAGTTATAAAGAACGCTGAACTTCTTATAAAAGGGTATGATATATTTTCTAATTTATATCACTTACATTTATAAGGTTCATAGTAACCTTTTTATAGATTTCATGTCTATTATAATTTTTGTTCTAAGCCCAACCGGCAATATCTTTTCACGGCTAACTCTAACACTATTCATTTACATTACAGTGCGTTAACTTTATTAGTTTGCTGGAAAATTGTCAAGTTTTTTTTTGTGACTTGATAACTTATAAAACGTCTTCGGTCAGTTTCAACTAACGGAAATGTTGATTTCTCGATGTCAATCATAAAGGGAATCAAATTGTTTAAATAAATAGCAACTCTAACGATGTGTAATCTGCGGAAAGGAGAAGGGACCCTATTACCCCGTCTCTGGTATTCAGGTTGGACATTAATCATGGCATTATTGCGTTACAGCGTGGCGCGGCCGGAACAAGTGTTCTACGGCGGCGAGGTGAAGGGCGAGTCTGCCATGACGTACTTCGACGACGTGGGGACTCGGGTTATACATACGTACCAGGTAAATGGTATAAACATACAATATATTGGGAATAGGAATTGTAATAATTAAACAACATGGTGTTACGTTCATGTTGATCTCATTAAGGTAGTAATAAATTTTAGGCAAATCTGCTTTAACTTCTCATACATTTCCAAATATAGTTCCATTTTCCCTAACAGTAATTTAAAAATGATTATTATCAAATTAAAAAACGAAATGAAAGTTTTGGCTTCGTATTGAATTTAAAAGACTTTTGACATAAAACATTGGAGATGATGTTTCCAGGTATTTAACGAAGGACCCTGGCGAGTGTCATCCGTTCAAGTGGTGATTTCGTGGCCGCACCAGGTGGCGTCCGAAAACGCTCAGGGGAAATGGCTATTGTATCCCGAGGACGTCCCTACCGTTGACGGAGAAGGAGGTATACATTTGAACGTTAATATCTCATTAAAAAACATATCAATATCTTTAGAAGTGTCTACATGAAAATGATTTAAAATAAGTGAAGTATTTTATTGAAAAAAGATATTCTGCTTTACGAATATATGACTGTTCATTGATGGAAATTCAATTCCACAAAATTGTTAACAATATACAATGTATATTGATGTTCCGTCGCCATTGAATGTAAGTAATTTGACTTCTATAGTCAAGATATATCACCACAAAGGCTGTTTGTCTTCAAAATCATCCTTTCATTTAATGAAGCTTGTTTTATTTTCAGATCAAAGCAACGGCGAATGTTTCATATCAGAGAGCAAAATAAATCCTTTGAAACTCACGAAACGACCGGGCACCCCGGAGCCTTACCTGGAGAACCTCGAAATGGACCCGTTCCTTAACACGGGCAAGTTAAGCGCCAGTACCAGCGAGAAGAAACATAATTCCACCAGCAGAAAAGTGACTGAATATTCATCATCCTTCGAGAACAGAGTGAGACGGAAAAGAGAGAGCGATATCGTAAAAGCCGAAGCCTACACAGACAAAGACGGCCTAAGGAAACAAGTGGTTAACATGGTCAGTGCATTGAACGTTTAAAATTAAAATTTCACATTTTCACAATTTCACATTTCATAAAGAATACTGAACCTTCTTGAAGTACCAATAGGTAACCAGAATATTAATTATAATTCCTTAAATGAAAAAGCATTTCATTACTAAAGCTTATAAGAATAACGCTACAATATCACAATTGTTAATACTAAAATAATATAATCATAAAAATGAGTCATTTTCTAATGTTTCTGCTAATTAACAAAAGTTTTAACGAAACCAATTAAACCTGTTTCCTATTTCCAGAACTGTCAAAAGAAGACTGCGAAGTGTATAAAATTCCAATGCATCATATATCGTCTCGGGCGCATGCAGGCCACCACCATCACGATCAAGGCGCGCCTGTGGAACGCCACCCTCGTGGAGGATTACCCGCGAGTGAGCCACGTCAACATCGCCTCCACCGCCCTCATCGACATCCCCGAGCATTACAACATCCATCAGAGTAAGCGGCACGACGATACCGCTACGGTCAGTACCATTTCAAATGTTCAATCAATAAATTGGAGCGATTTCACCGGGAAAAACATAACACTGGTTCCTATGATTATGGTGGTGGTGACTGTTACTGGTAAAGTTTCATGAGCGCTTCCATACTTCAGAGGCGAAGTTTAAGTCAGATTATGAATTTGGTATAAAAGTAATCACTAGAAAAATCTGTAACGGGCGATTTACTTAAAACCACTGATCTCAATTACCTATAGTAAACTGGTTGCTCCATAGCGCACATTATTATAAACCATCGTTAGAGTATGCTTATAGTAAGGAACACAATTTCAATTCAATGGTATTAGTCAATATAGACTTTCATTATTATAAATCACTTGTCATATATATCCTCTGGAGTTCATTCGAATGGAGCCTCTGTTCTATATGAGTTCAAATAGATCATCTCATTAATGGGAGATAAAGAAACATCTTAGTTTATGGTTTAATACTTGTAGGTGGAGACAGTTGCCTACCCGGACCTGAAGATAAGCGAGCCGTCAGAGGTGCCGCTGTGGGTGATAATAGTGTCGGTGATAGTGGGGCTTGTCGTTCTCGTGCTGCTCATAATTGCGCTGTGGAAGCTCGGCTTCTTCAAGCGCAGCCGGCCCGACCCCACGCTGTCGGGCAACCTGGAGAAGAACAACCACGAGGCCAGCCCATTCATCGGCCGCGAACGGAACAGTGTGCGATAGCCGCCGGCGTGACCGGACATTGCTAGCTACGGAACTATAGCGTTCGAAGCGGAACTGTGTACATATAGAACTCGATGCTGACTGTTGGTTGTAGGGTCGTTTGTTTACGTAATGGTGTTGTTTAGGTAATATAATTTAAAATATCATTTGACTGTGATGTCTTCATAGAGGAAATACGTGTGTAAGAATGTGATGATGTTGTAAACGGGCGTTTTGTTTTGTTAATGTTTGCACGAGTCCTTTATGTGAAAATTTTTATCGAGGTTCGCTTACACGTGACAGAGATGAGCGGCTCGCACTTGCTTCTCTCTCGGTTCTATAACTGGACTAACGACATTGAACTCAATCGTGTAAGCCTTTATCAAAATATTTGCATTTCAGAAAACGATTGAACTTAGTATTTTTGTTTTATCGAAAAATGAAAAAGTCAGTTATTTTGTTTGGATTACTTCGAACATTGTAACTGCGGCGTGAACTTTTGTGTTTGAAGCGGATCCCGCGCACTCTGTCAAGTGTAAATTATCCTTCAAAGTTGTTTTTATTTGCAGAACTGCATTTTTGTATTGTGAAGATGATAAAGTTTTAAATGTTTGTTTATATATTCGATGAATATGTAATATTGTGTAAATACATACTTGCCTTAATTAGGTACCTATTATTATTATTATTATTTATGAAGGATAAATTTAAGACTCTGTTCGACTAGATATTTCACTAGTCACTGAAAATATACTTATGTAAAATAGTCACAATTTTTTTTGTATTACACTTACATTTGTGCTACTTAAATAGCTTAGAGGAATTTATACCTTGTGTACATTGTCTCAAAGTGTCAGTCGGTACTTAAATATACTTGTTTTCTAACCTAACGTAGGTAACGTGTAAATAAATAACGATGTACTAAATTTTAATGAGGATTATTTTCAAATAATCATCCATTACTTATTAAAATTATGATTTCGGAAAATAAATTTAATTCATAAACATAACAAAATTATTTTAGACAGCCCTTGAGAATATTCTCCGATAAATATATTGGATATTAATTAATATTTGGAAAGTATGCGTCAATGCACGGCGTGGAAATTAAACCACTATAACGGTGTGTTTATACACTTCTTAGATTGATGATTAGTCACTGCTTATTAATAAATAAGAATTGTAAATATCTAGTAGTATTTATAGTAGATTTTGTACTACATTACTTAAAAATGGAACTACTACTTACTACGCTAAAAGATTGCAAATTCCACTTTTTGCATCACTGCCAATAAAGTATACATTTATTTTTTATGTTATCTGTGCTTATAGTTCAAAGTTGTCCACATATTATTAATACTGGTTGTGATATTCCTGTCTAATTTATTAGAATAAATATGATTTTTTCCCAACAATGCTTACCTTATACATACCTACTACATTATAAGATATGATTAGAAAGAAAACGAAATAAAATGGTGCCATTTTAATTGTTGCTTGTTCTTTACATCCTTATAAATACAATAAATACTTTAATCATTTATTTTGTCTTACATAGCGACTAATAAAAAAATAACCATTATTTAAATAATATTTTTTTGTATTTTAATTATATTTAATGATTTGCCTATTTCCTATATTTATTCCTATATTCCTATTCCTATAATTATTACGTGGTAATCTTCGTCAGCGGCAGCTCAGCATGTAGGATCAAATTTAATATGCGGCGTAGATTTCTGAAACAGAATGTACACGTATGCCTACATATTTCATAAAAAACTATGGGACTATGGAAGGTGATAGTCAACTTTTTTTTATTTATGTACACACAGTGACGACAAAGAAACATGGGACATTGAATACTTGTACAAGGGCACTTCTTATTCCATACTGAAATATCTTCCAGTAAGCCCGCTGTTGGAAAAGTAATTTTCAAATATTAACAATTTTATTTACCTGGAAGATGGTTTTTGATGGGATTACCCATATTTTTTTTACGTTTTGCACATTTCCTTCATGTAAATTGAGACTTTAATAAATCTCACACACTCCGTGCGCGCAATATGCTTAAAAGTGGGTACAAAGTCTTCTCTTCACGTACTTATTTATATCTAGAAGATATGAACTGACATTCAGAGAGTTTTAACAACGCATCTTCCAGTGAATTACATTTTATAAGTATCAAATATTTTATACACCTACGTAGATAATAAACATGATTTTAAATAAATCCCAGTTTTGGCGTCCATACGATAATGGGTAATTAAACATTTGTCTATGTTAAACCTGCTAAGTATTCAACACCTTCCAATCAACTCGTGCCTAAAGCCGTAAACCGAGATTCGAGCTCAAATGTCAGACTAGTCGAATGTATTACGATATACCTCTTACTGGTCAATGTAACCGAATTGAATCGAACGTTTCGAAACCATCTGTTTTATATTTTACATTCTTCTTGACCAATTGAAAAAATGGAAATTATATAATATTAGTTACAGAAACTTGTATTATGTTCACTTCGTGCGATGGCTAATTAACATACGAAATACAAAAAACTATTGCTTAAAATATATATGACAACTAATCTTAAATAATTGTCCCTTGGTCATTGAACGAGCTTTTCATAACAAGTTATCGTATTTGAATTGCTAATTGTTATGGAAAATTAACAAAGTGTCATGTCCGAGGATCGTGTTGGTCCAACATCGAGTGCGGCTTGCCCGAAAACTGTCAATCATGCATTCTATCGGACGTACAAACAATTTCTTTATTAACAATTTATTTACCGCAAGCATTTATCTACATATACTTACATCTTTTTTTACCGTTGACCAACAAAAAGTGCACAACGAACTTTTATATTCAATCTCATTTTTCTGAAGACACGGCTGCTCCAGTTCGCCTGTCGGTGAAAACGTAATATCATTTGTCTATTTTCTAATTATTTATATATGAATTAACCTAGAACTAGAGGTTATAAAGCCTACAGTCGAGCCTGGGCGAAAGTGATGATATGGGCTTTGTTAAATTATTAACATGAACGTTAGTATGAACATTAGTTCATAACTTCAATAAAAATACAGTTAAAATGTTACTTATACTTATCTGAAGCAGCGATATTTAAAAAAGTAACAAATATGTACAACCTTACAGTATTCAAAAGTAATTTAGTTGAACATTTAAATTAAAGCTCGTTTTAAAATGTCAGAAGCTGAAGTCAAGTACCCCTATAACAAGTTCAACAGCTGATTAATGTCATTATCATTTTAAATACAAAGGCGTTATTGAGTACCCGGGGAGGTCGAGGTCGGGTGTTCGAGAAGTGACCGCTAGCGGCATATTCAAAAGTTATTGCAGGTTGCCCATTCCCATTTTTATATTTAGGTGAAGATGATATGTACATAGGTGAATCGCATCTGAGGGCTGTCCGCGAGAGATCTTGTGAGAAAATCTTCAAAAGACAAATTAGCCACTAAACAATACGGCTTAGCCGCTGCTTATACGCAACGACAATTATTCCCTACGGTAAAGTGTAGCTAACTATGCCGTACCAGTGTAAAGTTGGTTGTCTAGATGCGTGATGTAGCTGCCAGCGAGACGCAAGATCTCAATTTTGCTGAGTTTCCTGTCGGGCGGCTCCGTCGGGATGAGAAGCCGTAGCGCGTTGAAGGCCATATTCACGCTGCTTGATTCAAACGGTATGTTATTAAAATAGATAAATGTAATCAGTTTTATTAAATCTTCTATCCGATTATATTTCGCTTTTCCACGATCTGAGCAAGGCGATGTGAAGAAACTAGCCAGAAAAATAGCCTACGCTCGATGAACTCTATTAAAAATTGGGCTGATGATTATGAAGTACTTTCTCCAATTAATGCCTTTAATATAAAAAAATAAAAAATGGTAATATCCAATAAAATCGTTAGAACTTAAATCTTTCAATTAAATTTAACATTTAACAAACACCGTTCCGAAATATTATTTATAGAATATCTAGAAACTGTAAATTCAAGAAATTGATACTAACTTTTGAGTGCGATCTCTTTCGCGCGCGTTGGCTTGGCACCGCTGCTTCGCTGTTGGCACGGATTCTGTATTATTTTGAAATGGCACTACAGAGTACAATTGTTCCCAATTTTCTTCATTATATGCATAGTTCGTATAGCTATCCATTACTGTACTTTTAAACTTTTTGATGTTTTAAAGCTAGAGGCTATAAGACGTCGCGTAAGAAGTCTACGAGAGAGTCAATTAAAGTAACAGTTCGAAAGCCGAATGCGTACTAATCCGGGTGCGTTAGTTGGCCCACTAATAAGAGTCCCGCTGGATATCGTTATGAAGGACTCATTTAGGAAGAACAGCGCGCGCCACTGGCTCGGCTCTTAACCGATAATTGTATAAACAGATGCCTTCCGACGACACAGGCCCGCATCTCATAACTTCCACTGTATTAAACACGTTTTCAATGCATTCGTTACAATTCCGTTTATCTTTTTAGATCTAGAAATTGAACTGGTTTCCATTTTATGCGTTGAAATTTTTCTTTCTATACTTCTCTGGTGAACAATAAATATTTTTCTTTATATCCCTTTAGCTTTCTCTATAATGCGAGCAACTTCTTTAAAATGTACAACCAATAATTTCCTAATTCTAGTATTAGTTATAAATTGAGGCATGATTATTTATTTTATGGAATACAATATTATGTATATATTCTATGTAAACAAAATTATGTAAATTATTCATTATAATTTAGTGATAAAATCGAATGTTAAAATTGAAAAAAAACTCGTGTACAAATTTTATTTTCCAAAAGCATTATAAGGTAAATCCGGACCTGTAATGGCGAATGACTTAGTTGTCATCAAGAATGTAAAACGCGGAACTCCCTGTTAGTTTAAGCTAACTGCGGCAATAAATATTTTTAACGTCTGTGTTGATTTGTCAACTGCGTATTTGTATACACAGCTTATAATCAGAGTCACCAGTAAAATAAAATTTTTCAGTTCATATTAAATTATATTAAACCCTAAATCTATCTGTATATAATATATTTTCTGTTTTTTATTGGTAATTATCTCGACTTGTCTTGAGAAAATTTATATGTATGTCAAAGATGCCCGGTCTTTTGCGAAGTCTTATTCGATAAACTTCATTTTAAGACAGCCCGACGTTACGTACATTGCACCACTCTAAAGGAACACCTTAGGGATATTAGCCCGTGGCATATCTGTACAATGAATAACTGTATGTTGTTACGACTCTTGGTCTAGCGGTTGGTAGCCTTGATTGCTAAATCAGAGCTCGTGGGTTCGATTGCCACCCAGTTCGAACATTTGTATGATAGCCACATTTGTTTCTTCTGCGTCTGGGTATAATTTGGAATCAAATTGTGGCATATAAAAACCCTTTTATAAGTAGGGACGTTAAAATGGCGATTCTTAGGCAAGCTAATAGACTAATATTAATATTCTAATAACTAATAGTAATAATATAATTAGTAGACTAATATTTAAGCGTTCCGTTAAAATTAAAATCCTTTTAGAGTTAATATTTTAATTCATAAACTAAAAAATCAACTGCAATGAATTCTGATTGGCCTTAAATCGTTAAATACTTCAAATAGCTGATTAGTATTTGCATCCCAAGGGAGAGCAGTTCCGTGGGAATTTAGTTCATTTTAATTGGTTAAATTATATGACCGGGTTCTAGCCTGAAGTCGTTTGTACCGTTAACAAGATGTGCTCTAAAAAAATGAAAGAGGGCGTACTCGGTGTTACTCATAAGAAACAGTTTCGGTCAATGGTATTAGTTTTACATACCTACTGTTCAAACGGTTTCACGTTAATACAATTACAAACTGTCAACAATTTTTAATGTCCTATATGGATATATTATGATGATATTTAGATGAAATATCGAAATCATATTAATTGTTTTAATAAGGTTAGCAATTACTTTTGCCTTATAAGAAACGTGAAAAGATATCGTTTAATTTTTGTGCATTCATTTTCAATTGTAATATGGATACTGATATAGAAACAAACAAATTCAAATAATTGGTAGTCTAGAGAGGACGAGCAAAAGAAGTGAGGATGTTCGGGTGTCTATTGATTTTGCGAGGTACGTCACGTCCCCTCCACGGCTCCGCGGCCAACCGGCGCGGGCGCACCACGGCCGAGACTTTCTCCTCGCGACACCTCCGCCGGAGAAACGGCAGTCGCGGTGAGTCGCACACGCAGCCGCGCGCGAGCCGACCGCCTTCCCCGACGACGGCGCGACGACACCTCGCCACCGCACTTCCGTGTTCGAACTTACCCCGCTTTCGCTCCGTAAACAATCTCGTGCGAACGTTACGTGTTGTCAAACGTATTTCCCTTGGTATTAGCGAAACGCGTAAACATCACTCGTTTGTCGTGCCCCCAGGTGGATTCACCGCGCTCGAGAAGTTCGAATGATGTCCAATCATAATTAGAGGTGAGTTGGGCTGCCTTTCTACTAACGCCGTCCGCTCGGACTCGATGATGACATTCGATGATAAGATGGGCGCTCCGCCTCGTGGTGAACGCAAGGACGCGCACTGCTCGCCTGCTGGACGACCGCTGGACGGGCAGTTGTTGCAATTGTTCATCTCTGTGATATTTACCCACTTTGCGTTGTTTTATTATTTGCAATACTATGGACGTTGCGTAAGCGTGCTTAGATGACATGCGTTGAAGTAATAAAAGCGAGTGCTTTAAGTGCTAGCTTAAATAAAATAATGGCGTAAATCAATCTTTGTTGTAACTTAAGATGAGTGCATATTGATACTTATCCTTCCGTATCTGCATATCATTATTGAAATGATAAATACTGCTGTGTGTTATAGATCTGTAATATTTATACCACCGTTGTATTTTCAAGTTAACTGCCGATTTATATCCCAAATTTTACTAATGCATTAGTACAATGTAGACCATTTAAATAAAGACATATCATTGTAAGGAAAAGGTTATAATATAATATACAGAATTTGAAGCTACTAAACCTAATACTTAGTAGGCAGCCTTTTCATGTGTGATTCCATGTAATACACGTAAAAATAAATACATGTTAATTTTTCTACAGGACTCACATAAAGTTCTTTGAGATTTGTACAACCATATAGAATCAGATCAGGTTATTTTGACATTAAGCTATAAATCAGCTGTTCGGATACAGTCTTACAATATAAAATAACTCCATTATACAAACAGGAAAATCGTGTTTAAGCGGGAACTACGAAAACCTATTGAGCCATTTATCTTAAATAATTATACCGACCAACAATCGGACGTATAAAGGAACGACTAAAGTGATTCTAAAGCTAACAACTTCGTGATATCCTCTTCTAAATAACTCACCGGCACGTACCTACCCGCGGTGGAAAACCGAATGATTCATTCAGGATCCACCAGTACGTGTACATCCTGTCAATGCCCCAGCACAATGCCTGCAGATTGTACTTTATTGATGAGATTATGTTAAAATAACTAATTGGTTGTTGTGTATGAATAATAATATATCCACATGTATTTATATCTATAGTGGATACTATTATTTTCTCTTTTTTATTTATAATCGGTGTTAAGAATAAGCCAGAATACGTATCGCGACTGCAAAAGATCCGTAAACTTAAGCAACTTCGGACATGTGCCATGCAGATCGTGGTCCGTTATTGATAAAATATCATGAGTTTTAGTCCGTTCTGAGTATTGTAGTTTGATAACAGTCGTGAAACCATATCAAAGTTTTTGACCAACCGCAATCAATCCCTCTGAAAATTCGGGTTGCTGATGGGGATGAGAAACACTTGTAAAGAAAAGTGATTTGTTAATAAATCGTACGCATGATTATAATTCGCGAAGTTCTTGCCTACCAAGGTCCCTGCAAGGCGGATTTGTGAAGCACTCCGAGCTTCATTAATCCATTAGCTAGACGTTAAATTAATTGAACTACTTTGAGATACAGTAAGGCACTTCTTTATTAAACAAGCAAATTTTTTAGGCGAACTAAAAATTACTAAGTCAAGATTATAAAATCCAGGTATTTTTGATATGTAGCCGACGGCACGGGCGTTTTAACGACACCAATGAAGTAATTCGTCAAAATCGAAACTACCTGGATGAGAAGCTCGTATTTTTAGCTAAATTTAATCTTACTCTTCCACGTCAGTGCAACAATATGACCGTTTAATTTCACTAAGACGGGTTATGATAAAACGATTTAATGCTAATAATAGCCGGGTATCCATTTGTATTTAATAACAGAATGACCGAGTCATTGTCGGTTCTGCCAATGACCTATTATGCGTCTAAGTAATAGGTCGCACACGGACACGTCACTTCATGACGGGCGACACCGTTATAAATACCAACTACCTCAACAATGTCCTGTTATGGCGACACGTTTTGCGAATGCTTGTAAATTTTTGGCTTGTATGACAACATTGGCTGATGATGTTTCGTCAGCATAATTTTTCACTCTATACCTAATACTTTCTAGGACACCGTAACGTAGACGCCAAAACGTACACACAGAGACAGTTAAGTAAACTAATATCCAATCAATTAGATATGTGTGAGCTGCGGCGGGAATCGTATCCAAAACCGTGTTGTGGCAATTTATAAATGAATAATTCATAGGTATTCTTACATATACTCGTATGTCAGTATACAAAAAGTATTCAAATCTACCTTAATCTTTATAACATTTTTATTACATTTTAAATAAATTAAAAGGCTATTTATCTAAGTTTAAATTTATCTAAAAATTAAATACTTTGAATTTCTACAAGATATTCGAAATAAGTAGCAACTTGTGAGTATTCTTATATGGCGCAGTGATAAATGTGCATGTATGAAACTAAATTGGATATCGATGACTTTAATGGCTGCGAATCCGCTCGTCATTGCCTTCGACTGTCGATAGAAATACTTGATCATAAAGATCCGTTTTATATCTATTTATTTATTTTGTATTATTCTCATAGCCTATAACTTGTTTTCCCTGAGTGATTTATCGGTTTTATTTAGAATAATGTCAGTCTTTCAAATAAATACAAATCATACAGCTGCTGCAAAATATGCTCACTGTAAATATTTTTGTTCAATTTTTTAAATGTAGGTATATTTGGCCCAGTCGTGACTAAAAGTAAATTTGGAGCAAAAATGCAAAAAGACTGTTTTCTAAAGCAACGACTTAAAACGAATTTTAAATTGAATCCCATAATCTTTTTAAAGAATCAAAATATTGTTGGACTTTACTACAAGGTACGTGTTCATATCATAGAATATGGTGTGTTAATTACTAGCGAATAACATTTCAGTTCATTAAAACAAAAATCAAGCGACCGAAATATATTACGTATTCAATATTGCTTAATAACAGTTTTTGCAAAAGGTAAACAACTGTAACTACTGAGTGTAGTTGATAAGGCTCTCAGGTCTTACGATATGTTTACGTATTCGGTATACTATTGCAGCAATCAATGTCAATAAATAAATTATTATTATGCGAATTAAAATCTATACCGCGCGTAGGTTACCAATTTACCACCGTTACACCGTTATTCCTACCGCGAACCATTTTTTATTAAGACATTTCGTGTTGTGGTCTGAAGAATGATGGCCGGATGCTTCTAAACGAGGCTATCATCTCAATGTTCAGGAATAAAAATGCGTGCACAACCTACTAACATCGCATAGAATGGATACTAAATACCAACTGCATTTGTTATTATTAATAAAAGAATTACATAATCTTCCTAAGCTCACAAAATATCGGAAAATAAGGAGTGGAGACATGAATATGGTTAACCGCTAAATAAATTCAAATTCGATTCAATAAAACGAACTGTGATTAGATAAATGCATGCGGTTTTATTTGAATCTATGTGGCACGTCAGGCGTGCATAGCTGGACGTGCAAAAAACGTTGATTTAACGCGTAACGAAGGCTAGTATCGCTGTTACTTAACTGATGACCCAGTAATGCACGTCTTATCTGAGCCATTGTGCTGAGACGTATACTTTGTATGCAATTTGTTGCAAAAAGTAAACTTAGATGCCATCTACCCCCGCTACGATTGAACTATGAGAACGCTTCGGTTTATTTTATGGTTCATACCTATATATGTGGTGATCGTTGAAACTTTTCAATTTGAGTATGTTTTAATGTAATAAGATCCGCGATGCTTAAAATTTATTTAATATTTTCTCAAATATGATTTCCTATAATTCTGCTTAGACAAGGAAACATACAAGAACGGATGGTAAGTAATTACTACCACACGTTGCTGTTCAAGTTACTATAACATTTGAGTAATGACTTTTTATATTTTACTGCGTATGTGTTACAAATATAGAATTTCACGCGTTATAACTGCTAAAGAAAACGTGTTATTCAAAGTTAGAACAATAAACGGATTGACGACGATTATAATAATATATTTCAATCGACGTCCGAATCCGAAGGTTTGGTAAGATGACCTTGTCTGTAAAAATTATAGGTCAGAATTCACGCGCGGCTTGCCTAATGGCAATTATACGTAACCGGCCATTATTTAAAACAAATCCTACGCTTATCAGTTGCATCATGAGAACTTGTAAATGTGAGATAATATCAGATAGAGGTCTTTGAATATTAAAATGTAAGTAAGTATAAATAACGAGAATAATGTAATAGATATTTAAGACCAGTGATTTTTCATCTTGATGCAAAAATAAAAAAAAATCAATAAGTTTTACCGTCATAAATAAATATCTCTCAAGTCCAAACTCCGCCTCGCTTGTACGAGTATGTACTGCATATTTACACAGGATTCAATATTAATTCAAATAGATGATAACAATCTATCTAGGTCAACACATGTCACTTTATATATGTACTTGTTAAGGGACCCTACAGACTTTCGAATAAAAATAACCTTATACGGAGAAATAGTAACTTTACGAGGAACGTTAGAGCTGCAATTCGTAGAATTGCACTGAAATCAATACACAGACTATAGTTTACCTTAATGTTAGCTACTGTAACTGAATGTTGCGATGTGATGGATTTAAAATGTTAATTAACACACTCATTTATATAAATTTTAACCTATATATACAATTATAAAATGGAAAGAGAAAAAAATAATAATGCACTTATTCAAGGACAATAATAACGTGCGTACCAAACCATAACAATTAAAATACAAGAACCAATATTTAAAATATACAATAATTAAAATAAAAAGAACAGAAAATAGAATAAAAAATAGGCAGTCAAAATTAACTAATTACAAGTAACTTAAAATAGCAGTCCAAAATTAAGTGTGCTGCAACAATTATTCAAGGTAAGGACAGTTGGACCCAACGTGTGTTATATATATACAATATTAACAATACCGGTTAAATAACATTTACGCGTATTCCACTAAATGTAACGGAGCCACTGTATTTTTTTACTTAAAGTTCAGATTATGTTATTACTGTATAATGTACTTATGGGCATTGTTCTAAACGGTAGCAGTATTGTTATGCGCACCAAATTTGTTAGAACATTGACCTGTATTCATTCAATCGCTTAGTAAATCACAATTTATGTGAAATTTATGTCATAGATTGATGACGGGGCAAGATACTTTAACGTAACAATTGAATTCAAGTTGGGTGACTATGTTGAGTAAATCTGACGTTGCGCAACGGACGGCCAGCGTGCAGCGCTCGGAACATCTCACCGACCGACCGACCGATGTCCTTGCACATAATACTGCATGTTTTCCTAATTTTTAAACGTAGATGTTCTTAAAATATCATTTAACATAGTAATATCACAACATTGTATTTGCTTCTGAAATACAGTCGAGTGTGTGGGGCTGCTAAACCAATATCGACAATGAAAATGAAATACAAAAATGAATAAATATCAAGGTACTTCTCTTTTATAAAAAAATACTCTGAAATCGCGATAAGAATTGTTCGTGCAATTCAATCTTCTATTCAAATTTTTATTATAAAGAAATCAGATCGCAGCTAAAGTGGAAAGATTTCAGTTTTCCCTATTTCATCATAAATAACACTCGCACAGAATTCTGAAAAAAATCTAGATATATCTATAAGAGATGCTCATGACTTTTGAAGATATAGAAACTCAAAACAAATTGAAACCAATGGTTTTTTAAAGCGAATTGATTATAGTTCGAGATAACTTAAGTTTAATGATGGCCTGTAACACTGTGGTACCTCAGACAATCTAATAGTAAACCATAGCAATTATTTATGGATACACACAACTACACATAGTTATATATAGATTCTTACGAATACCGCTTAGTTACTCAAATATTGGCCAAGCCAGTACCAGCTGCATATTTAAATCAGGTTCGTTGTACGATCAAGTTCGTACACCCACTCTCTGTTAGTTGGCAGGTATCGCTAGGCTAGGTAGTGTACCTGTCACACGTGTATAATAAATATCACAGCCGAACCATAATTGTACACTTTGACGGACTAACCTTTACACGGTTACAAATAAATTATTTTATAAAACACTGGCTTTTGTCCGCGACTTCGTCCGCGTGAAACAGTCACTTCGGGCAGCATTTTAATTTCCTGACATACTGTTATTGCAAAAGACAGTATTCCACGCGGACGAAGTCATTCAAATGGTGAAAGAACTTTTCAAATTGATCCAGTAGTTTTTGAGCCTATTCATTACATACACACATACAAATATTTCCTCTTTATAATATTATAGTATAGAAGTATAGATAAGTATTTACTTTCAGGTTTATATTCCAAAATTTATGGTCCACAAAATTTTATTATTATTGCTGCGATTACAAAATAAGTGAAATTTAAAAATTAAGTAAAAAAGTAAATAGCGTTCCATTCAAAATAACATGCATTAATGAAGCCAAGGTTTGTAGTTGACATAATTTAAGTAAGAAACATCGTGAACACATGAAGATTCCACAACAACAACATATACAACATATACAACAACATTCTCACTGCATGTTTCATTTAAAGTAATCGATATATGATCTTGTTAATTCTGTGTCGTGCTATTCCATAATACATTGAGAGATATATAAGTAATGTATATATACATACTTAATAAATTATAACTTCTAATGGAATATATTTTACATTAAAAAACAGTTTTTGATTTCGATTACAATTTTCTGTTCATAAAACACAATACCTAGCTCATTAAATAACAGAATTTAAATAATTGAAAATGAGTAAAAAAGTTATCGGCTTCAATAAAACGCGGATACCTTTTGATAATAACTTACTATGGTTATAAGAAATAAAAGCCTTCCTTCTGCAGAACTGGAGCTTAAATCGCCATAACAATGTAGCGTTCATCGACCTGCATTATGCAGTACTGCGGAGATTTGCAACTGTCTGTGAATTATACGACGCGCGGTACCTACAAGATATCTTTTATTTTTTTACAAGTCAATTTTACGAGTATATAAAAAAGTAAGAATATTAATTGACTTATGAAATACAATGATTAAAACTGAAATATGTCCGGTTTTTTTACTATAATATACAATAATATTAAGAACAACAACACAACATTACGCAAATCCCTAACGGGGTAGGCAGAAAGCACCGAGTGCTAAATATCTCTGCTTTTACAAACCTGACGCGGTTCGTCTACATTCATCTCTCTGTTCATGCATACTCGCCTGTTTCGGACAC
>DWUN01000757.1:0-20059 GCA_018249975.1 Passova gellias
GATCTTTAAAACTACGCAACGGATTTTGATGCGGTTTTTTTTAATAGATAGAGTGATTCAAGAGGAAGGTTTATATGGCAGAACAACGTTTGCCGGGTCAGCTAGTATCGTAATAAATCAAATCAATGCTATTACGCAATCCGCGTATATACGCTACATAAGGGTGTATACCTCCTGGTATCTTCTATATGTGCTTGTGGCCTTTATATGTTGTGAAATAGTATGGGTTTAATTTTAATTAATTGTTAAGTGATTGTTAGTGATATCCATTAGTCATGTTTCTTTTCTTCGCTTTTATTCTCAATCCAACTTGAAGCAAATTTATTACTCGGAGTAGATAAGATTGTTCATTCCATCCATCTCGGCGATTCCCAAAAGTAATCTTCCAACTTGCCAAACAACTGGCGAACAAAGCGCGAGACTCGTTTAAATTATAAAAGTACTTATGACCGGTTCAAGTCGGGATAGGCATATTTTTTCATTTACAGCGCATTCTGTAACGGGGGTGTTACAAATTTACAATGTAAAGCTTTTCCTTTAATAATCCGTCTCTTAAAGTAATGTTTATATCAATTTTGAACAGAGACACTGAACAAATCAATTTGGATAATCCCCTTATTAAAACTTGTATCGTTACTCCTAGTTATGACATTTATAGCGAGGAGTTTTGAATCATTTCATTTCCGGTCTTGTTTCATGTGAATTTTTAAAAAGATTGATCTTATCCAAATGACCATCGCAGCATATTGGAATGTGTTTAATATTACTACATTTTTTAAATGGCTTATAACTTTGTTACGAATAAACTTCATTAACACCGGTTCTTTGTACACTATTGTCAACGCAAAAAAAGCAATCACATTACATACAATTTCAATTCCACGTATTCCATAATATTAATATTTAAAATAAACAATTATGTTCGCATTCCAATTGGTTTGTTTGATCGCAGTTTCCAATTTGTATCAATGAAGTATGTCCTCGATAGCTGTCGATTCATTAATATTTTATAATGACCAATTCATTCAGTCAATTAATACTTCCGTTTATTCGTTATAAAACGTTGTAAAGTCTGAATAGTTCTTCAGTTAAGTGCATAAGAGAAATTAGTTATTTGTGACAAATTTGTTTCACTAGCAGCACCAATATACTTTCGTGGAAAGATATTCGCGTGGTTTCTTTAGTTAGTCTTATGCTACCGTTTTTTACACGATTTTATTGCTTTGCCTTCGACGTAGCCGACTTCCGGTCGACATGATGCATAACCAGCCGTGTGTCGGTACCATTCAGTCGATATTTATCATAATATTCGAAATTATTATTATCGAAATTATTAATGCTGTCTGATTTTTCTTTTTTGGGAATGAACTTTAAAACAACACTAAACTGTTCTATTGTATGGTATTGTTCTTAAAGCGTTCTGCTCCGATTTTGAAATTCATTCTTTTGGAATCCATTAATTGTTTCATTGCCGAACATGGGTCTTCTTTAGGTTACAATTCAATTATTCCGGTAAAACTTGGTCAATTTCATTTTCGACTTCTAACTGAAATATAACCACCGACCGACTATTTTACTTATATAGTTTTATCCTTTGTACCTTTACATAACTTAATTTGATTCGTGAAGGATTTTTATTGCGCACGACTTTCGCTGCTTAATTTTGAGAAAGTTTTTCCAAGTTGCCTGAATTTTTTCATCTTCGCTTATTAAATTTTGCTGGGAGGCTCGAATTTATTTTCATTCAGGTAATTGGCTTGTTTGCGCAGTCAGTTTGAAATGCCAACAGTACAAAACAAATATGTATGTTTCGGTACGTCGGTTCTGCTAATAATATGCTTCGTATAGTCAGCAGACTATACGAATAATTTCCTTAAAATTGAACTTAAGTTATGCTTAACTTAAAATTTACGAAATGACACAAACATCTTGTGCAGTTTGCGTGAAGGTCTGTTGATGGTAATTTCATTTAGCTCTTTGTTAGTTAAGTGCGGCGCTGTAGTGCAGTTGTTGATATTTCATATCATTAAACAGTACTTGTACATTTTGATGAGGTTTCCTACAATGATTATAATGACATTAAGGTCTGTAAAAGTATGTATTTTTATTTCATTTATATATATATCAGATAATTTTTATATCAACACTGAACGTACGTTTTGCTGAGTTCACATACTCGTAGTCATAGATATTAAACTAGACGAGGGATTTGCCAGTAAAACGTTTAATATTGGAAGCGAAATGTATTTATTCATAAATAGGTACATTACTAATGGATTTATCAAAATTACATATCAATAATACGAATGTGTCTGACACACGTGGTCGCCGCATATTGTTTTTTCAAAGCTTACATTGTTTAAGCCATAGTCTACGGTAGCCTATCGCGGGTTGGCACTCTTCATTTTTCATTTAGGGAACATAATAGAGAAGGGCCAAGATTTTCTTACAATGTTTTTCCTTCAACGTTATAGCGAGTCATATTTTATCTTGTAATGCACACGGTACAAAGTTACGATAGAATGCAATATAAGTATATGTCCAGGGTTTGTTACATTACATGTGTTATGTGTATAAAGGAATTGTGTACATTATAATAAGTAAATTTCAGGCAACATACATATTATGACAGACATAGATTCCTATTATATGATATACTAAAACATTAAAGACAAGCACAAACAGAAGTTTTGTCCAAGTGAAGTAACTAAAATAATCACAAATACGAATAGTAACATTAATATTGTACAGAAAACTGGTATGATGTCAACTCTTTGTTACAATCTGTCTGAATCTATTTTTCTTTTCGAACGATATTGATTAATGTTTTCACTTGAACTTTCCTTGAAATATACGACACCTACTATTCTAATAAAGGGGAGACTCGGTTTCTCTAGCGCGGATGGCAATTGTTCCTTTAAATTTGATCATTAGATGTTCGATGGGCCGACTAATGTATTCTAACTAGAAACAGAAGGGACAACCCTAGACTCCAACGCCGAGAGCCTAAATGACTAATGGAGTTCTAAAAGGTAAAGTTGCAAAGTACTTAAGGTAGTATATCATTTGGAATTCACGTAAGTGTTACGTAATTTTCGAATAGGTACTCAGCGATCCATAATTAACAGATTACACGCGCCCAATGTGAATGCTCGCAGTCCTGAGAGAATTCAATGGAAAATATGTTTTGGTTGTACGATACTTACGAATTTAATAATATCGTCTTCATAACGCTGCGGTAACCCGTATATCGGATGTGCCTGATATAGTCGCGTTATGAATTTGAACTTCAATATATTACCACTATACTATGATAAAACAAAGTCGCTTTCCTGCCAGTTGTCTGTCAATATGTATGCTTAGATCTTTATAACTACGTAACGGATTTCGATGTGGTTTTTTGAAATAGATGTAGTGATTTAAGAGGAAGGTTTATATGTACATCCATTATATAGTAGAAAATTACTGTAGTTTTTGAGGTTTCTAATGTGATGTCGTAAATAATTGACAAAAAAGCAAAGGCCGCTAGGGTTAAACAAAATTCTATTCAATTTTATATATGTACGTTACTTACCACAATCATTATATGAAAGGTGTCATGGATCGTCCTGATTAAAATGAATGCAGTTATGTAAATGATGTATTCTCGATTAAATTTTTATATCCAATATGCGATAAAAATGTCAGACCTGGGACTTTTTAAATGTGGATTAAATAGACATTTCAAGCAAGCATACTTACATCGTATGCTACATAATCGATTTCCATCAAGCGAAATTGAGTTATTGAGCCTATACAAAATAGGAACTAAGATAAGGTTTGCAGTGACCAACAAAATATTTCGTGACCTGCACGATTGCGTGTTATTTGTATGCCGTAAACAAATTGTGCTTACACGATCGTCGATACTTTTACCGTAACAGTATATTGGGATAAAAAACACAATACGTATGAATATACTTCACAAGCGTGAGCTTACTGTGAATTTTATGCGCCATTTGCTGTCGTTTGTGGCAATATCAGCGTTATACAAAGTGACAACCCTTTCGTGGACACTAAAAACTGCGAGGCAATATCGCCCTTATTGTTATAAGTATAAATATGAAATTCCTGTTACACTATACTAATAGTAAAATCGAAAACCTTATCTCCACTGTAACAAACGAGCATAGAAAAGTATGAAAAACGAGTTCTACTACACACGATTTTAATAATAAGGCAATATTATAAAAGCTTTCAGAGTAAGCTGCTTAAAATGAATGTCCTGAACTTTGACAAACGTTATTGCTTGTTCTAGTATTCTATGTCTTAACATACGTCTCTAAGATCGAAGTACATAAGCCTAATGGAAACAGAATTATCGATTGATACTTGTGAAGAACAATGGAATATTATAGTGAATTTAGTGTTTGAACTTTGCGAATAGTGTTCAGAGGTTTGAATTTTCAACGGAGTGGTTAATTAAGTGACATTAGGCTAAAAACATATGGATTGTGGTGGCTGAAGTCGTGAAAGTTAGGGAAGAGTTCACCTACTTCGATATTTCTGATGTCTGTTGACATCATTATACGGCGCCTAATAAACATCAACGCATGCCTATAACGTGCTAGCTTTTACTTGCGACCTCGTCCGCGTGGAACAGTGGTAACAAGTTGTTACTATTCGGTACAGTCAATTGGTAACAGAATACAGCAATAGGGATGTTAGACCACATCAGTCCAATTAGTGTATGTTAGTTAGTGTGGAGTGGGTGTTAGGTAATATCTGCCCTATTCGAAATTGGTCACTGTGTCATTTCAACACTTAGATGGTCGCCTGTGATAGGTATACATGTTTTTAGTGTATTCACATATTTTTGCTGCTGCACTATGTGATACTTATAGAAGTGTTTTTGAAAGCAGATGACAACATACATACATATAGTCACATCTATTTCCCGTAGGGGTACGCAGAGACCAGGTATCTTCACCGGCTACGATCCTGACAAACTTCTTTCATCTCTTCTACTTTCATCAAAATCGTATACATACTTGTTTGTTAGAGATATTGTACTGACTTGAGATTCTTTAAGTACTTCGTCCTAGGTTTAAGAAACTCGACTTTACTTCTTAGAATGTGGCATAACAAATGTTTTTATAACTAAATAACTCACAATATCCGAGTGACACATTTTAAACCTATGCAACACAATACTGCCGGTGGGTGGGTCTCGCTGCGTATATCGGTCAACTTTTCGTCAGCTCTGTATAGCGGTCGATTAAGGTTACCAGTTGAAAGAGTCTCAAAGAGTCGTTTCTTAAGCTCGGTCTATCTTCTGTACCTAAACCACCCGAAGCCATTACTTTAACTTTGAGATTCTGTTTTGTGTACAATCGTTCTCAACTTTAAATGAATGACCAGAAATAAATATCTAGCGAAAAACATGAGGATATATACGTTTACTGTGCAGCAAAGTATATTAAAATAAATGGTCCTATTATAGCTAATACTTTGGTTTCGGTTTGGAAATTTATTAATTGGCCTCTGATAGTTTATTTAGTGACTTAAACTTAAATACGGTGACTTCCGAATCACTTTAAAACGGCCATTAACAACAAACTTAAAGAAGCTTGATTGTTTATTTATACTTCGCGAATGTTGAAGTAGGTCGCCATCTTGCGAATATTTAAGTGGTCTGTGAAGTTTTGCGCGTCTCGTTGGTAGAGAAGTTGCTTCAATAAGTCCAATAATGACGATTCCCGAAGACCCATAAAACGCAAACCAATCTCGTAATATTTAAGATGAAGGGTGCTAGTAATTGCCGCTATAAAGTGTGGTGTGCTCCGACTTCGGGTCGCTGATGTTAAATTTTAGTGCCGTCCCAAGTTTTTGGCTATTAGTATCGACTCGTCTTCATTTATTTTTAAATTCAATTCTGCAAAGTGCCTCGGGCTATTAAAGAGATTAACGATGTTTCGGCGCTCGGCAATCATCGAATGGAAAACAATCGTATTTCCTGGTTTTGTGAATTTAAATTTTGGTAGTTGGTTTATTTTACAGACTTTAATGTTGTTTTAAGCTTCCGCTGCCGTGCGATTTACAATGATTTACGAGTATATACAAGCTTTGGTAGGTAACTTTATTCGTTTTATAAATGCACTCTGTTTTAATGAGTTATTCATAGCAATGTTAATAATAAATTTCCCTTTAAAAGCTGTACATAGATTCAGATTATTAAATATCGACATGAAACAGAAATACCTGCTGAAAAATATGCCGAATATTATAATTGTATATCATAAAAAGTACAAATTAATTAAACCGACTACTATACTAATGTTTAACTTCAATCATTATACACTTAACATAAAAATTATTTCATCACCGTTCTACCCCTGGTTGGGATGGAAGCGATTTAAAATATGACATGATAATAAGAAAAATATGCTTAAATTTTCTATAGTTTTATGTTGGAGACATTTTATGATAATCATTAATTTTTAAAGGACTCTTTGAAATAAAGTTTTACAAAGTAAAATGGATTATCGTCCTTTTCATTGAATTTTTTGCACAAAAATTGCATACATATTTAAGCATAAAGGCAAAAGAGTATTCGATAAAGGTTCATGTTTATCGGGAAAATGTAAGTGGCGTTTGTAAAATGTTTCCAGATGTTCTCTTTTATGAAATGAACAAAAGTGTTTCAAAAGACTTCACTAAGTTTCAAAGCAAAGCTCGAGGGCGTGAAGCACTTCGTCAAGCCGTTTGAAATTTCTGTTTCCACTTCTGTAGTCTTTTCAAAGGCTGTTCTGTTAGGTGTATCGCCTTAATGACTGGGGGTAAGATCACGCGAGCTTACAGCGGCCGATGGTGGTTTCAATGATAATTTGTGGTTGTACTGCATAATAACTGAATTTTTGTACACTTTATTGAAATAAATCAAACATACGCTACGAAAGGTCCCTTCAAGCAGACATCAAAAGTAGTGAACTTATTTATTTCAGAGCATTCGTTCTCATTTTCTATGCTTCTACGGTTAACAAGCAGTCAATACCTTTTTAAGTTTTATCAACCTTTTATTAGTTAGTTATAGAAAACCTTGTTAATAAAAAACAATAGAAACAACAAACTAGAGAAGATGTTTAAAACATGGAAATTCGTAGAATTGTTTTTTTCAATTTTATGGTCGAATTTCGAACAGTGGATCTATATAGTGGTATAACGCAGACAATTTGAGTCGCATTTTCGTCGAGCCGCTTCACGTCTCAAATTACATGAAGGCACATGATAAGATAGAAATTGAGTATTTTTTTGGGAATAGAAACAGTTATCCGAGGTCTGTCTGTATTGACTACATAACTAATGATTTACTAAAAGAAAAAAAATCGAAAAGTAGACGAAACAATGAATACGGGTTTCTACGAAACATTGATTAACAATTAAAATGATCAGAAATTAAATTGCAATTAACTCAACGTACGCTTCATGTCAAATACGTAAATATCTACTCACAATGTAATTATAATAATTAAAATATAAACATTGAAATCACGAATTAGGATAATTTTAACGGAAGCTTTTGTAATTATTGCGTACGTGTTCCTCACTGAATGTTTATCTTTATGTAATTGATAAATATAGCTTTATTGATAATAAATTAATGATGTTATACGTAGTTATAATGATTATGTTGCTTCAGGCTATGTACATATTTATCTATACTAATATTATAGAGAGGAAAGATTTGTGTGTGCGTGTGTATGTAACGAATAGGTTCAAAAACTACTGGACCGATTTCAAAAATTCTTTCACCATTGGAATGGTACATTATCACTGATCAACATAGGCTATACTAGCTTTTGCCCGCGACTTCATCCGCGTGAATAACTGTATTTTGCAATAAAAGTGTCCTAAGAAATTATAATGCTGCCCACGTCACTATTCCACGGGGACAAAGAAAGAAAAAAGCTAGTTAACTCGTAGCATCTACTTGAACACTTAGATACGCGTAAATCCTGAGGTTGGAACATTGTTGTCCACACGGCATACGTATTTTCGTTAATTAGTTTAGTATTTCTATCCTAAAAGACATGATTTACAATCAAACTGAAAACACCAGCACAACCCACGTTACTTACGATGCATGCATTTCAAGGGATATAAAGAAATAGCATACCTATTTTAATCAACTGTATGTTAAGCGTATGATAATAACGATAACGTGGAAGTTACTTGAATTATTAGAGCACTATTTCTATGGACCTATAATTTCTGCAACTCGCCACTGGGAGTTGCAGAAATCACTTAATCAGTAAATTAATAAATCAAAATCTACAAGTAGCCGTGTCATTCTAAGTTCTTCCATTATATTAAACGTGCATACAAATGTGAAACCCTTAGAGTACAAGTGTAGATAGTTATGGTGACATCGGGTGTACTTGTAACAAGGGAGGTCCATTGTCACCCCGGTCACGTTGTGCGGAGGGTTGCCGTGCTGTAAAATTGTACGCAGCTGGCTGAATTCGAGATAGCGGCCCAATTTTATGACCGGGGAAAAAAAGGCGGTCGCCAACGCAATTATTTGCAAACTAGGCCCGACTGAACTACGCATAAAAGGGTAAGCTGGTTGGAAAGAATATACGTTTTTGACTATATTTGCCTTGTGACAATGTGCTTAATGCAATGTTACTAGTAGATATGATTGAATAACGAAATAGGTTATTAGGATTAACTTATTAATGGCATAATAAGCAATTTGCTTTCTAAATTAATACGACGATAGCTTGATTATTGTGCCTTAGCAGTAATCCTAATCAACCATACATCATTCAGCTCAATTACAGATACAAATAATTGGAAGCTTATAAGAAAGCTGCGGCGTGGCTTTCGTAACAGGTGTATTAACGGCAGTCAGGCACGGTGTAGGGAAGGTTTGTTTTGTTATCTCACCAACGGTTACGGCAGGCTTTGGTTAATGGCGCGGAAAATTCCGCGAGACTCCACCGCGCCGGGCCGTTCCGAAACTCGGGATTATGCAGCCCACATTATTACGAGTAAAAACTCAATATCGCAGCCGCTGTTATTACATTGACCGTAATAAATGGAAATGAAGTATGAAAGAAGTTAATAAGGAAACAGTTGTGTAAAATTGAATAGCAATGTTCTTGGGCGAGAGCCGGCTCAATTATGATAACGTATTTATGCGTCTTTAAAGATGGGACTCAGTACATTGCTTTTGATTAGTCGGTAATTTTTAAACTACTCGGTAGTCGGTCGAATAGTCGCTAACAGCGCTGAGTACTCCTGCCGAGATTCTGGCTTCCCGAGGTTTGCTGTACTGATACAAGTTTATACACATTTTCGCGCTAGAAACCTACACTAATCTATAAACTCGGCCGAGTATTTGGCTCAGTTTAAATTAAACCGAGTAAAACTCGGTACTCGTTGCTCGGCCTAACTTGAATTCGGCGCATCTTTGGTTTTCATAAACATTTACAGTACGATATTATAGATCCTGGAGGATTTTATGCTTGAGTATCGTCATCATCATAATTATCTTCAAATCTGAACTGAGCATCAACTGGTCATCTTTTTTTTATACTTACATAATATATGACACTTTGTATTTTAAAATTGGTACAGTACAATGTCGCAAATGAAAATGCCAAGACGAGAAAAGTTAATCTTCATCCGCTGACGGAAACAATGCAACAGCGAGGAGATTTAATCAGATTTTAAATATTCTGAGTCCTCATTATCATTCAAAGGCGAATAAGGAAAAAAATCTATATCAGACACTTCGAGTAAATTGAGTGAAGTATGAATTTTGCTTTCTTTAAACTTTTAGTTGGTTGCGGAAAAGAGAAGTTCCAAATTTTAAGTTTACGGTGCTATATATATAACAATGCGCAATATAAAAGACGAGCTGTGCCTCGCGGTATTATCCGCGGAGCTTTAGATTCCGTGGTAATTTCGGGATAAATATTTATCCAATTTTTTCTCGTATTAAATATTATGTTCATCAAGGATAATGTAGGATTCTACTGGTAAAAGAATTTTTGAAATGGGTCCAGTAGTTTCGGAGCCTTTTCAATACAAACAAACAAACAATCAAATTTTTCCTCTTTATAATATCTCTTCCTCTTATTATAGACAATCGCCTACGCGCCTCTGTCTGTTAATTTGTGCGCATGAATCTCAGGAAGTTCGTAAGGAATGTTGAAAAAGTTTTCACCAATGCGTGGGTGATTACAGAGGAACTTTTTTAATCATGAAGGTGGAAACTGTGAATTTATCTCAGCGAGTACTTTGTTTAAGTGATGTTATGAAAACAACGCACAGTTAGATTCTTTCGCTGAATATATATATATATAAAATAGCTTGCAATAACATCATGCTCATAACATAAAAAAAACTTTTTCAATTATAAGTAATCAATGATAGCGCAAGCGCTATAAGCGAATCTAACTTGAACATGGGATATGTTTACACGTACGAACCCTCGGCAGTGGATTATCTAAGTATTCCATTTGTGTGTTACACGATCAGTGGGCGTGGATAATAGAAAATCTATAATATATAATGCATATTTATATAGACGTTCGTTAGTGTGTGGAGCGAACGAGAGTCTTGATTCGTCTCGAAAAAGTCTCGGGACGCTTAAAATATAGCCTGTCTTCGAGCTTTCCGCAAACACCGCGATTGGCTCCGAACGTTGGCCTGTAAATTAAGTTACTCTACCTGGGACGAACTTTCACATTTCATTTTGAACTTTAGCTCAAATAGCTAAACTACAATTTTTAAATTACGCCCCGTATGTCCAGTACATTGATTTTTTTTAGTTTGCGACTTAATCGTTTTATGATTTTATACAGTAATCTGTAACCTACTTTAAAATACTTAGCGTACTAGAAGAAGTAATACAAACTTGTTAAAGGTATCAATCGCGATAAAATGAACTCATGTTTCTTCGAAGAATTTCAAGATAACAAGCCATTTTCATTTTAACTGCTCCTTTTTAGTGCACGTTTTCTTTAGGTTTCAAAATACGATCGCATGCTAATAAGATCCCGAGCGATCTTGTGTTACTGAGAAAATGTATTTCTTCGGCATTCTCTGAATCGACTTGCGAGTTTTCTTTGAAAATATCCGAAGGAGAATTTACGAGGTACCGTTAATTGGATGGTAATATATACCTGTCTCGAGAGTGTTTTGAGACCATTATGGATACAGGTATTGTAATGTGATATGTTGAACATATTAGGAATTTCGCCGCTGGTTATTGTGGTTTGCGGCGGATATTGTATCCGACAACATACAATATAGCTTCATAACCTCATGTATGAATTACAGATAAAAGCGGGTTCATAATAACAGTTACCCAGCGCTTTGTTGATTTCGCATTAATAATTCAGGTATTCACATTAATGTGACATAATAAACGGAATGTTTTAGTTACTAAACATAATTGTGAACATCGCATGCAATATGTAGGTGTATTGTCGTTATAAATGCATGAATAAAAGTGTCGCGAGCCAAATTGTAAACTCGAGCTTTACAACACTCCCCATTGATAGTGTTAATTGATTTCGTTGTTCGATATCCGATATGGCATCGTAGTGATTCGACAGTGAATTGTCAATTTGGCCGCAGCGAGGCTGCATTTACATTTGTTGTTCATGTTAATAGAGTCTGTTGTGGCCAAATTGCCAATACAATTCGTGGCGATACGATATGCATGGTATTGGATATCCGAAGGACGTACTCTCATTAACTTACTTGTGTTTTGAGTAATTAGCGTGATTAATAGGAGAGCTCTAGTAGTCATATAGGATTTATTATAGTACTTCACAAATTTTGTCCCTGTAGAGCCATAATACTCGTATATAGCTTAGTTCAACGATAATAAATTTTGACTGCTTCATTTATTTATTTGCGTACTACCTTCAAAATACCTTATACTCTTGTTGATTTTTAGATGTCAATGGAATTTAACTATATTTTATCATTGTCAACTTGCAATTACAATGAAATATTAGAATACGATTCCGTGTCAACCAAATAAACATCACATATAATTCCAGTAAACGCATCGGAATATATTAAATCAGGAATTATACAAAATATACTGTTATTTTTATTTAGTTACTGATAACGGTAGTGGACCACTATTTTGGTTCCGCTTGGACACAGGCCGTTCTATTTTGATCTTCAAATATGGATCCAAATATATTGGACTTCATCTCAATAATGCGTCTATAAATACGTATCCTCACGTATGTACGAGTATATACATAGCATCAATGTTGTATAGAAGTAACATAAGGCTGGAAATCAAGATTTACGGGCGCTAGGGACCATTTAAGATCAAACGGAACCGCCCTTTTTGCACGCTTTTTCTAAACGGCGAAAATAACATTGCGTGTTATGTAATGTTATTTGTAAATTTATAAATTTTCTCGTAACATTTGTGTCGTACAAACGTGACGGAGAGCACACAATAACGCGGTTCACGCGAAATGGCCGACATCTCTGATTTATACTCATTTCTTTTATGTTCTATCTGCGTAATGACAATCTTTATGGAATGCTTGGTTTATGGCGGTCACGAGTTAGCGCGAACTGTTTTTGTTTGCTACAACAATAGACAATAATTATTTTATTGTAACATCGTGAAATTTTTGGTATTGTTTGCTTGAAAGATAAATAGGAAAAGATAAAGGTCAATTGCGAATATTTGTATGTAAAAAAAATATATACATATATCCGTTTTGTCTTACATTCTTAATAATGTCAAAATGATTTGTGTACCAGCAGCAATATTATAGAATGAGTTTTTAGAATGATAAAAATTTAACTTTCATATAAATACTACTGCAAACAGATTAAATGCTTATATTATATACATAAGTTGAATGCAAATAATTTTGTGATCAAAATAAGATTAAGATTTTGCTAAAAGTAATTAAAATAATAAAGCTCTTGTCACATAACTACTACGATCATGAAGACATCCCTCCGCCATCTTGATTTTGTACGTACGGTTGGACCATTAAGGCGCCGTGAGAAAAAGCTGTCGATTAATATATTTACTAATGAAATATACTTCATTACTATAAAAAGTATGTAATTTTTAATGCTAAATATTTATTCATATTATAAAGGTATCTAAAAACGATCTGACACCACCATTCTGGTTCACGTCTTGCTATAACACATTATAACTTATTATTAAACATTACTTTAAATTCTGCAAGCATAACATGTAAGAATTACAAACCTTGATAAGATTTACAATACTTCAATTTGACGTGTCGCTGGCAATCAATAAGATACAATATAGATCACTTTTTCTCTTTATATGACCTTGAACTAGACCTCGTTTAATGTATGGTAATAGTAGCCATTGTATTATTGTATATGTATTATTCTGATAAGCCTTCGATTAATATTTAAAGGGAGTTCTTTGCCATGTCTGCGAATCTATGACCTAGAAAGTCTAGTCCTGCTCGGTCCTTGGTATAATACACCGAAATGCACTTTTAAACTACATTTTACACTATATATTACAATGTAATATTAAGTATAACACTCCGTAAATGGAAACTGTAAATACAGTTTGTATGCGTAGCCTTAACACTGATTTACATTTCAAGGAGCCGATCATTCGAAAATAGCAATTTATTGTCACTCCGTATTTACTCCGATTCACTAAGCAATCAATTTGAAACGTATTTAACGCTGTTGAGATTACATTTTTGTGATAACAAATTGTGATGTCAAGGAGGCAAAACTACTTAGCTTTTTTATTACTGGGAAAATAGTAATTCATTATTTCACAGCTTTAATAAAAACGAAGCACAAAACGTGGCTTATGAACCATAAGTGTCGGATGACGGTTTGTTGTGTTTTTATCGATGTTAGCGTTTTATTTGAATTGATTTCGATAGAAAGTACTTCGCGACTGTCTTGTAAAGCTCTGTGAAAGTAAATTTTGTAACTTTTATCTTTTATCTTGACACAGCCAATAACAATAAAAGTCTTCTAATCATGTGACTATAGTACTGTCTCTACTATTATGATTCTTTATGTAGGTTTTTTTTGTTTGGCAATAGGTTAATATTTCAATACGGGCTCTTTATAAAAGAGAAATATCTTTTGATACAATTACATTTTTACTCAGGTTTTTTCGTTTGTCTAATCGAATTAATAGTTAGATTTTAATGTATCGTGTTCGATCAACTAATTGAATTGAAATTCAGGTTGAAAGTTAATTGAAACTGTTCAAAATAAAATTCGCAAAAAGTAATTTCGGTCGGAGGTGTTTCGATAATCTATTGTGAAATATATTCCAGAACGTTGTTTTCCTCAAGGCTGTGACCAGGCGGAAGCCTACTCGTACTTATTATCTTTACGGAAGAATTCCCTCGGGGCGGATAATGGGGCCAGTTAGTTTACTTTTGTGTTGGTACCATTACGTTAAGATAACACAGGCAAAAATATGTTTATTACGATATTATTGTTGCTATCAAAAGAATATCCTCAGACGTCACGAAAGCTTAAAATCTGATGTATGAAAATCAAAATTTAATGTTTTTTTCACTTACGTGTCTATTTATACTGTCCCTATTTTACTCTGGTTATTTTATGCATTGCTTCCACATATTTTATATTATCCAATATTGAAATTCGTTTACAGCGAGTTTCGTGTTTAACACAGTAATATGGGCAATATATATATTTATAGTATTATTGGCATTTTTTGTATATTTTACAATATTATTTTTATAGCTTTAATGTATATTTTTCCGTAAACACATAAAAGTGAAAGGTAGGTACATCCAGGGATATAATGTAGGGTACCCATAAGGATACACGTAGGTGATCCGTAAGTCTACAAAAAAGTTATAAATATCAATAGTTGCCTTTACGATTAATGTTGTAAATGATGATTTAGCTAGTACTCGTAAAACAAAATTTTATTAAACTGCAAACGGCACCTAAAGTTCTCATTTTAAATCAAACCGTGGACATTACTTAGTAGGTTATAAAATTGTAGTATTAAGAGAGGAATCCTTTAACGTCATGCCATAAAAGAGCGGACAATATCTTCAGATACACATGACGTCATAAAGAGCGGGTGCGCGACTTTGTAACGTGACGATCCATTTATATGGTGAAACGCGTATTTTATGTGAGAAAGCTATACGCTAAACAACATATTATGGTAAGAAAATGAAAAATATACTTCGTCAAAGGGGACAATATGAAAAAAATATAATAATCTTTACGTAGTTAGTACGTATTATGTTAATGAGAAAATAGTGAGACATTGATACTTTACGATAACTATAGGTGTGTAGCCAGCAATTTGTCGGCAAGTAAACTTGTGAAAAGCTGTAAACTAAATGGAAAATTGAATTGTTTTTCATTTTTGTTGCTTTTAAATAAATTGTTATTAAATAAAATAGCGACGAATTGATGTTGGAGCCCCTTTAATATCTATTTTAATCTATTCATTACTCTATAAAATTATTATTATGCGATCTACCCCGCAATCTATTTCTATACAAACAATTTAAAGCAGTAACTACATGAATGATGTAACATCAGCCTCATTATATTCGCGTATAACTCTACTATCGTGCTTAAGAAGGGATTAAGCGGTAGTTAATAACGAAGGATGCCTTTTATCACGGAGTTCATACTTCGGTAGACGTCAAGCGTGTCGAGTACATGCGACTCTATATTAAATAATGTAATTGTACCTACCAGTATTCTGTACTACTAAACATGATACACTTAAATTATCATGAGACTTGTTTATATAGGTACTTACTCGTAATTAAAACAATGGTCAATATATGTATGTATATTGATAGGTAGTTTGCTGGAACGTTTGCGATTTCCAATTTCATTCAAAGAGAATAATATTCGTAAAATCTAATCGTTGGACCCCGGGATATTCGCTGCGACTAAACTACCAAAACAAATGGTCGCCATTACGCTTGACATGACTAGTACATTTCTATACATTTATTTTTAGGTGCTTATCGGTTTGTACCGCGCGAAAATTAGTCGCAGCGTATGTACTGTGGCCGGGCAGTAAGTGACAGCCAAACATATAACGCGCATATTCATTACATTTAATTTGTTTTAAATAAATCGGTGGACATAATAACCGACGTTATCGATATATTCGGCTCACACTCGAGACTCGCGAGCGATCGAGGCGGTAGTTAATAACGATTTATGGAGCCCTTTTGTTCCTCGTCCTTATCTCCGTCGTGTGCTGTTCACGGTTGATTTATTGCATCGCGGTGTCAGCGGCCGACGGAAAGATCGCGCCGCCGCCCTCGCGTCGAACGCTCAAAGGGGTTGATATTATAAGTTAACGGCTATACGATGTTCGGTGTTTTTGTGATAAATGAGATTGTAACAATGTTGGCCTCTCGATACTGTTTTGGGACCTTGAAATATGTTACGCATATGTGAATATTCGCCGTTTTATCGATGCGAAATTTCCATTTTATACTCCCTTATGTTTTTTAAACTTAAATCCATAGATATTACTTTCGCATGTGTAGTATTAGTAAGCTAAAAGTTTATTCGATGAAAATACGATACGCTTACAAAAATGTTCTGTTGTAGTTTTATTTAGCCGCACCGCTCGATGTCTAGCCCGATTTACAAACGTCGCTATAAAAACAAATATTTCTATTAAACTTAGCTAAATCCATACAAAAGTTCCTACAGAGATCTAAATGAATTTGGAAAACAAATTCAATTTAGGCTAAACCTATATAAGACAAGTTCAAAACGGAACGGCATTTCTATCCTCATACTTCTTTCTAGCTTCTTGACTTATTCAAGAGCTTTCCATAATATGCCTTTAAAAGTTATAATATGTAAAGCGCTTCAGAAAAAAATGTTCTGCTTACGGGAAGAACGTTATCGTATTCATAGTTTTGTTTCTCCAAACACGGAAAATACGTGTTTCTGACTAAATAGCCTGTAATTGGATTTTAAGCCGCTTAAAAGCTTTTCACGTGGTTCAATTGTTATCTGATAATAACAATTGACCTCATATAGTTTTAAAATATTTGTGAATTTTCATCTTTTTTGCTCCTTTGTGTCCTTATGAGAAGGTCTACCAAAGCCCAGATGCCTCTTGGAGGACTGCACACGGCCTAGACAACATTACGTAAGACTCTAAGATGGGTAGGTTCTCACACCATGTTGTTCTTCTCCGTTAAAACAAATAATATAATCAGTTTCGAAAGTTACATGCCTAAATATTGTAAAGTTGGAGATAGAACTACAGATATACTCTCTATAAAATACACAGCTTAGCAACTGTTTCTTGCTGGTTCACCTACTTTAGCACGTCCGATAAACCTATCTGTGTTGTTAAGCAGCCGTAGCATTCGTTCAGTTTGAAGGATCCTTTAATAATATCTTAGGTGGAGGCGTTACAATTTAATCTTTAACAATAGCAATAAATCTTTGAGATCCCTAAGATTGAACGTAAAATGTGAAATAAAATCGGTCTCGTCTTGGAATATAACAACTTCGGTAGAGTCATGGTGTACTTCGATCATGTAATCTCAGAGCTCATCAGATTTCGCTCTCAGATTGACGGTGCTTACTTGGAAATCCACCCGCAATCCTTACAACGGCACCTGCTTATCGGCATTATTTTCTAAAGACGCAAGAAAAAACCGATATTATCACTTTATTACTACAGTTGCTTGAAGCTGCCTAGACGAGGAATTTGGTGATTTATTTCTGTTTCCCGGTGTAGGTTATGATGACTCAATGGTACATATTTTTTTATAAATAGTACATTTTTTGTACCTACGTGTTTATAATTTTTATTTCATTGTGGAATTTTATGAACATGAAACAGCGCAATAAAAGCGGTCCCATAAATTTAAGAATTTAACAACTGAAATGCAATTTTTTGCTATTTTGGGCACCTACCTATATTTTTTATCAGTGCAAGAAATTCGTATTGGCTTATGAAAAATAAATGCTATGTAGTCATCTTTAAGAAAAAATAAAACAACATTCACAAGTCAATTGCAATAATTAAGTGGCGCGAACAAAACAATGCTTTGTAATTATTATACTCGTAATTAATAAATACCAATAAAAAAATTGCAATTGTCGGTTTTTAGAAATACGTTCCTGCCATAGTAAAAAAACCTGTACCAAATGCCAGTAAGTGTATATATATATATATATGTATAATATGTAGTTGTTTTATTGCAGACGTCTTAAATTTGATAATTCCGCAAGTGACGGTGTAACGTACTCGTTGTGCTGCCAGCCCGGCAGTCGTGTACAAATGACAAGCGGTAAGAGACGGCAGCCTAATACAATTTGTTCTGACGGCGACGGGAGATACATTACACAACATAACATAGAACGTAACTCGTACGAGATAATAAAGGCTGACATAAAACTTACGTATTATATTTTAATACGTTTTCAGATATGTTGAAACGTGAGCGATGTTTAGGTATAGGCGTATTATGTTTTATCAGTAGTTGTGTTTAGTGAAAATGTTCACAGTACTAACAAATGTCACGCTTATTTAACAATTTTTAATAACTAGTAGCAAATAGCGCAGTTTGCTAATTAGTATGAAGGAGATTGACCCTAAAATAGCGAATTATATTTTGAAAAACACTTTACGGTGTTTTTGGACACTTTTTCAACAATTTATTATTACATTGATTAAGATGTAACCAGTTATTTGGTTTTATTTGTTGGGTTGATGTATGTTCGGACTTTTATGTAATTCTTTCGTATTTGTAAGTCTGTGTTGATGTTCAATTGTTCTGGTGGAAACAGGAAATATAGTAAATCTAAACATGTAAAGTAGGTAACGGATATGCCAATATCACAGTAAATTTATTTTTATTAGATTTTGACTGTCATGTGCATGGTTCAGCTATAGCGGGAAATAAGTGCGAGATTTTAGTGTTTGGATGAAATTAACCAGCATATATTATAAACATACATACATACAGCATACTGCATAAAAAAGCCTTTACCAAATTATATTAGAGACACTTTAAATTGTATTAAGAACGCGAAAATATTTTGTTACTTTTTCATGTCTAGCTTTTTCATCACTCGTGATGTTAACGTTTTATATTCGTTTGCAAAATGTAATATCATCTTGACATTGTGATATCGGTATTTTTATTGTATAAACGACGAACTTAATAACTGCGTGCGTAACAAATTTTGTCGTTTTAACGTAGACTCCGAGCAATACATCACAAGTAAACGCACGGAGATAACAATGTGTAGCAAAGGCCAAGATAAATTACAACATTACATTTAAATGTACTCTCTGCGTTTGTGATGAAAGTGTCACTTTCAAACGTGTGTGTACAGCAAATGTTAGGTAAGCTATGAAGTATATTTATACATATGTTACAGTACCGTCTATTTTTCGTAGGGACAGTCAGAGACTAATAATAGTTTCCTCTGGCTACGGTCCTGACAAAATTAATTCGGTTTTGTATTATCAAAATCGTCATTAAGCTCGCCTATTAAAGGTCTGTTAATCTGGCTTTCATTAAGTATGGCTTCCGTTTGATTGAAAAACGTAGGGCTAGGTTTTCCAATCATACACGAAAAATTTTGTAGGTACGTTTATTTTACGAAATATTATCTCTATACTGAACGCTAACTATGTGTGTATTTAGTTATAAGATTATTAATTCTGAATTCAAATTATCATATTTCTTATGATCGTAATGATAATGTATTCTATTTCGCATAGCTCTTGCCAACATCTTATGGCTTCAATTATTGTGGTAGGTACTAGCATTATTTACATAAGTCAATATTCTTGATAGTATCTTCATCTGTTGACCTCTTTGTTCAGCGAACTATGTACATTTGATTGTTTTGTTGTATTAGGTATTTTTATACTGACGACCTTGACGAAGAATTGACTGCTGTCATCTCATTAGTTACACTACATCTTATATATAAAAATCAATTGCTGTTCGTTAGTCCCGCTAAAACTCGAGAACGGCTCGACCGATTGGGCTAATTT
>DWUN01000758.1:0-20056 GCA_018249975.1 Passova gellias
GACCAGCTGCGCAAGCAGGTCGTCTCCTTCGAGAAGGTCAAGCTCACCAACAACGAGATGGATAAGAATGGACAGGTAATATATCCTTCTCAACGATAATAAGGAAATTATATTATTTCAATGTCTTTTTTGAAACTTCTCTGTTAGTAATTGTACAAATAGACCTATTTGATAATGATTTTATTAATAGATTTCTATTCCTCCCTAGTTGGTGTTGAACTCAATGCACAAGTACCAACCACGCATACATTTGGTGCTCCGACGTGAAGGTGCTATCAATGCCCCCATTACAGACCTCGAACAAGAGGAGTTCAAGACATTCATTTTCCCGGAGTGCGTTTTCACGGCGGTCACAGCATACCAGAATCAGTTGGTGAGTTTCTAATGCGAATTTCAATGTGCCACATTCTACACACTATCGATATGCACATAAATAAGTCGTAACAGCGTATGCGACGTCTTATTGGCATCATGCGTCCTATTCTTACCCGTATCATTTGATTTCAAAAATAGATCAGAGGACCAAGCGTTTGAAATCGCGCCGTGTTGTCGACTGACTATCGACGGATGCTATTTCTGTGCCACTAATTGCATCTCGTCGAAAGGTATGTCCAGTGTGAACAAAGGGAGGTGGAAGAAAATTTTTTGTCTATCAAGCGGCCACACGCGGTCCTCGCCGCTGACGGACGGCCGGTGCGGCTGACGAGTGCGCGACGGTGACGATTTAAGTTTTCACCCGAGCTAAATATAAAACGATGTCTGTCCATTCTTTTCAACGTAACATTTTTGCTAATGTTTTCCTATGTCATTTGTATAGCGATGGAAATTCCTGCCCTTAATTTCAATCTTTTTAGGCTATTTATAACAGCGTCATCATCAAATTCTTTACTCATTGAAAATGAAATCGATTTACGTGAAAAAAGATTACTACTATATTTATAACAATTGTAAATATAAAAACAGGACAAATATATATATATATATATATATTTATATTTATATAAAAGTGATTTTTTGAGAGCTTATTCATCTTTTTTCTATCGTGTCGGTGATGATCCGTCTTGCTGTTCAGCCACCCACCGATTCCCATTTGGCAACAAGCTGTTAGTTTCACGTAACATTTCTCACTGTAGCTAGTTTTATCGTCTCTAGCAGTGTTAGGACTTTTCGGGTTCATAAAGCCTTCGTACACAGCGCTGGAGTCTATCCGCTGCGTCCCTCGCTCCGTTGAGCTCGCAAGCGCTCGTCCGCGGCGTGTGTCGCTACGAGCAATTAATTCAGCGTCACACAAGCATTTAGGCATCTCGGTATTTCTAGTTTTAACCTCTTTGTACTATGAGGACATATGAAGATTCGCATAGCTTTTGTCCATTGTACTACTTACCTACCATTGTAACTATTATTCTCTTAATTTATTCAGCTAAACTTTGCAACATTACCATGTAAGGTAGTTAGTAGAAAATGTAGAAATCTTCGCAATTTCTATTATGCGCAAATTTTACTGCAAATTATTGTAGTTATTTTTAAACATTTTAGAAACATGAATTTTGCTGTTATTTTTATGTATGAGTACAGCTTAATAATTACAAAACTTTGAAAATATGACCCAATGTAATACTGTTATAAATTGTACATCATGATCAGGTCACCTATGGGAGTTCATACATTTTTTCTCTGTACATTGTTTACAATTTTATTGTTTCCTTTTTACTGCCCACTTAGATCACTTAAATTATCCTCAATATGTCCATTATCATTTCTAGTGGTAAGTAAACTAACCTAATAAGGTATCTAAATACTACTGAAGCAGTATTAGGATCAATTAAAAGTGCTGCAGGCTGATGTTAAAGCGACGTTCAATACACAACCCAATCACTTGTCGTCAGGTCCAATTCAATCGGACGGCATATGTTGTATTTAGACAGTTTTTTTTCTTTTTTCTGGTATTTTACATAAGGCAATATCTGAGGGCTCATAGAGCCTTCTTTCTATGTGCCAGGTTGTTGGTGCACGCTCGGTGCCCGCTCCGCCAGCCCACCCGCGCTCGCCCGCGACATATGTCGCCACGACCAATTAATTCTCTGTCACACGCGCGTTCGGGCGCCGCGGCTTCTCGTTTTGTTCCTGCGCGCGGTAATTAGGACGTTTTGAGGTTCATAAAGGAAACGTTACTTTATATCGACAACGCGCCACATAAATCTTCATTCGCCGAGTAATTAGCTGTTTCGTTTCGTTCTTCTTTGACTTTACTCACGCATGTTTGCGCTATTACCACGTTTCGTAAACTGCAAAAGCAATACGCAGAACTAAAGAAATATAATTAAAATTGCAATAATAAAATATACATATGTATATTTAGTACCTATATTTTTACACTTCTGTAACTTTTGTCCGTTCAGGGAATTATTTCATTATGGTACAGACGATTTCATTAACCCCAAAATGTATATGTGGTAGGTATTGAAATAATTTCTAGTCCGATTGCATCGTGTATTAGACTGCGAGGACAGCCGTGCATTAGAATTAGTCCCCCGAGCCTTGCTATTGATATCTATTGATTCTAACGACTCGCTAGATTTATTGCTAACTCCTAATAACACAACTAGCCAAACCGTATTAAAGATAATTAAAACTGTTTCAAACCTCACATATATGATACGTGGAGCTTATTCGTAAGTACAGTAAACTCATGTATAATTTCTACAACTAATAAGCTTCACACAAATGTACTTTATAAAAGAAATTTGCACCGTATTTTATGTCTATTGCTTATGTCCTAAATAATCTTTTTAATTCAGCATACTGAAGGTTACCATGTTAACTTAGTAATTATTGTCAATTCATGTCATTTGACGTCCCAGATTATGTATCTGTTTCATAAAGAAATGTGACGGTATACAAGTCTTAAAATGCTTCAGTTAACTACCTTAAAATGTAAAGAACGCGGTATCGGCTCTCTGATCGCGACAAGAGACGAGGCAGCGCAGGCGCAGCGCTTGGCTCGATTTGGCTGACGTCACAATTCTGACAGCTAAAACATTTGTCGAACGCCGGAGATAGTGTCACTGATAACCCAATCCCTTATAACAATAAGAACACACTTAGCATGTTTGCACCTGCGCGCCAACCGATACATCTTGTTGATATTTTAGTCATACTCATAAAAAGTGATCACTTCCATGCAACCCCACTGGTGAAACGCTATGTAAATATCACGATACCGCTAATAAAACAAACATTCGTCTCAACACAATAAAACAGAAAAAAATGTCACCACATTCTTCCATTCATTTTCTGTGCGCGATGTTTGTTAAATCGATTCGAAATGAAACATCATTATTGGTGCTTTATCATACCGTGATGCTGATATAAGACGAGATAAAATCGTGGAGAAAAAAAATGTGAATAGTGTTTTTGTGCGGGTAACGCCGTGTGAGACGGAGCGTCGCCTGCGCCGCGCCACGGGGCGGTTTCCCGGGAAAGCGCAGAGGGCCGACCTGCTTCGGTATTCAACATTTTACACCCACCACAACGATGTCGTGCCGTTCGTTTTGTGAACAATCCATTGTCTGGAATTCGACTCGATTCGAGGTGACAATGTTTGTTAGAGTTTACGCATCCTAAATGATACACAATGCGTTTTTTAATAGCCGATGACTTGTGAATTCGTTGTGATTGATTGCTCCGTTGAGACGAGCCCCGACGAAAAAATCTCGCGGATGGCAACCTGCGGCGACATACGGGAAATGTTCAAACATATTGAAAACTCGTTAGCATGTTTTTAAAGTTATAGTAACACAATACTTGAAAAATATATAATTGAGATACATACCGAATCGCACAAAGTATAAATTGCCATCATCAACCCCTTCATCGTTCATCAGTTGGGCTCCTCTCAGAATGAGAAAGACTTGGCTCAGCCACGCTTCGGCAGTAGCGAGCATGGTAGATTATGGGTTTATTCTTCTAATTTTCACATGAATATAAATTATATAAAATATAAATATTATGTAAAAACAATATTCATGGTTCAATTTCTAAAAATATGAGAGGGTTATTTCAATAAACCAGCAGGTTATTTACTGTCTTATTTGTTTTTACTTTTCACCCTAAGCTATTGCTTCCTGTTCAGAGATTAATTTATGACTCCTGACATAAATATTTAATCCACAAGTGAATAAATTTTATTCATAGTAAGTACTTCTCCTAATAGAATGAAACGATTAGAGAAATCGTGCCACTATTTTCGTTAGTCATGCCATCGGCCGAGTACAGCTTGAGGAGATAATCACGGAAATAACTGCGCCTGACCACTGGCACGCAGATGCGTAAACACGCTCAATACCTGCTTAATTGAAATTTATTTCTCATTTCTCAGTATCAACAATCAATAATATAAAATCTCCAATGCGAGCCTATTCTCACATTGAGCGTCCACAAACGAGTTCTACTCCGACATAATCGAACAATATAAAGAAGGAGTAAAGGCAAACAAAATTTCAATAACAAAGAACAGCCATGACAAATAAACATATTTCACGGGCCAAAATGGCTGCGGTCAGGTGTCACGAGTGTCCCTCCCGCGTCTCGCGCCTTCTGCCTCCCTTAGTTCTTTTTTCTTTTGAAATAATCGATTCAATTTTATTAATAAGATCCTGTTACATTTGTCAACATATCCGTTTCGCATTTAAAATTTTTAGTTCGGTTCGTATTTTACAATATAGTTACTGTGCGGGTACCTCATGACACGGCTGATGCGAGCAAATCAATGTCTTCAAAGATATGTTCATGTATAACAAATGTTCTGAATAAAAATACCAACGTCACAGCATCCGTTCAATTCAAGAAATAATGCGGTTCGATAACACGAAACCGACATAACTCAAAAATACAAGAAGTCAACGTACTTGCTTATGAGAGGATTTAAAATAATTTAACATGAAATTATTTATCGCTCGTGCGTCCCTCTCTTTTCACCAGCGGACCTGGTACAGGGACTAGCGTGATCTCCTTCCCTCCGCCATCGATCACGCGAGGTGTGACGTCACGCAGAGCCGTCGTGTGCGGCCCGCCTGAATTTATTGCGTCTGCGCACCCAGCCACTGCAGAAGTACCAACAAAGTTTTGTTATACTTGTGCTCTAATCATTTAACTTTAAAAAAAGAATTATTTTAAAAATTAACACAAATAAAGCTCACGGTTAATTTTAATCAAGGTAGGTTTCAATGCCATTCATTTGGATTACTCGTTTTTCCTACAATTTCTAGTCTCATTTTTTCAAAATTGACATATGTCAAGGTGAATTTTTGGCTACTGTCATCAAATCTAAGACCAAATGTACACAAATATTAACCATTAAAATGTGGCAAATTGCGTATTCGTTAATACTAAGAGTGTTCAGTCAAAACTGCGGTCATGAGTGTAAGTTGGACTTAATACTTACCGTGGGACCTATGAGAGATCTGTTTGCAAGGCTTAATTTACACTCCTTAGAAGCACTTAGTACGAATTGATATTGTAAAGACTACAACCGCCAGGATACTCGTCTCCAATCCAACTGTCATGCAGATTTAACGAATTTTGCCGTTGAAAAACGAAACATATTATAAACGCTATAAATGTGGATGAGCCGCATCATTCTAAAGCTTGCAACGGAAGTGGCGGATCACTTGTACAACTTGTATACAATTTCACTTATAATGTCCATCGGTACGATAAGGGAGAGTTTGGAATTGTTAGAACTGTTGGATGAAGACGAAATAATATAAGTTTTTGTTTTGACATCTATTCATATATTAAACACAAACATGGTTACTTAAATATGGTTTTTTCAAATTTTTATTTATCCAACTATTTTGTGTCTTTTATTAGTTATTGGTATTATTGTAAATGTAAAAGATATTTTTTATGAGAGCTTGAGTAATGATCACGTCTCGAAAAATATTTAACAGTTATTCAAGATACTGTTCAATAATACTGTTGTACATACATATTGATTATTACTTTCAAAGCATAATAGGTTATGCCGTAAAACAGCCATTTATATATACGATAATAATTGCTAACCTGTTGTATATTTACGGTCTTCGTCCCGGACACGTTGCCATGGAATTTCATGAAACAGAATCTCGTAAAGGTTCAAAACTGATGGGGTGATCAAAACAATAAAAAGAACAAAATGCAGAATGTTACTGGTTTTTATTACGGTTGGAAAGGAGCCTGTGTTACTTAATTAACATTCTAGGCAAAAGTAGTTCCGTCTTATCATTTCTACTTATTTTATTTATGTTTAATTGGTGAAAAATTACTCATTAATATTAATGATAATTTTGTTTGAACAGTAGTAAAGTAAGTAAGTCGCATATCAATATTTATTTGTGTAGCGTCGCTCATCGCGGCCCTGCGTCAATCAATGAGATATGTAGCGCAGAGCGCCGCTAACGTGACATTTATTTATTCCTTAGCGTGTCCCTGTCGTGTCCCGTCGCCGTTACACGTTTACACGACACACGATACTCTATTATGTCTTTTTATATATTTATAGCTGCATCTCCCTAACATGAACGATCAAATTTTCACGGATAACAATTTTAACCAACAAATGTATATGGATTGAGATTTTTTAACCGCAATGGTTACTTACGTTGGACGTATTGATCACGGACAACTAATATATTAATATCTAAGTACGAACTATTTGCATTACTCGTATATCATTCTATAATGAGGTTAAAGTCCATTTACAAATATATTTAAACTACAATGAATTCTATACAAAGTTTGTGTAAAAACATCTGAAAACGAAATTCCGGGAAGTGATAGAAGGTACGTGTCGTTTACTTCCATAAACAATACATCAACACGTTAAATAATCGGAGTATGTTTTGGAGCAGGTCGAGCGGCTGCGTCAGTGCAACGCTCTTTTCTGTCTCCTTGACGCCTTTTTGTGGGATTTTTTTGTTTCCCGCCCGGGAATAATGTCATTAAGGCGCCTTTAATGTTGTCAGTGAGCGGGAGCGGCACGCCGCCCAAGGCGAACGTTTGTTGATACTTAAATTAGGTTGTTTTGACACGCCTCGTCCTTATGTTTGTACTAAATCTAATAAACGTCGGTAGCGACGAAGCAATCTATTCGTTATTTCGATATAAGTTCTATATTTGTCAGTAGATATACCTATCTGTATTTTGGACTTTCTTTTTAATTGAATCACTACGATGACCTTGAAAATGCAATGAAATGCAAAGATGCACAATAGAAGACCGATTCCTTTTTTAAATTCAAGTGTACAGTGCAGGTAGGGAGTGATATAGGTATCTACAAAACAAACATGGGCAACTTAGGAAACGACTTCGTAGTACGAGCACATACATAATGTATAATGCGTCAATATTGTCAGCTGGTAGCATTGTGGTCGCACTCATTACGTCAAGCGCAGGCGCGACGAGAAGCTATTGTAGTCAATGGCGTTCGCCAGGTGGGTGTGCAAGCGTAAGTAGCTGACCCTCGACACTGCATCCCTCCGAGCGGCGACCGCGGCCGCGGCCGAGGGGAGGAAGTCACATGTCGTGCTCACTCGAACGCCGTGCCCACTCCCAGTCAAGTTAGCGCAAACCTCATTGTCTTCCACGTCTAGGAAATGGTCGCGCATTATTTTCTACATCTCGGATATTATATTCACGTCACTTAATATTACACAAGTTTTGTATTAGATGAGTCTATGTTTGTACTCTTACGTATTAATAATTCTTTTCAAATCGATTGATATACATCTTACATATACCTACTGGTATTGTTCGAGTCGACTATAATTGAGAAAAAACTTGTCACGGTTCCTTGATGCATCCATATATCTATTTCTGTACACATTAACTAAGGAATGACACCGCTCAGCCCTGCTGAGAATTATTCACCGCAAACCGAAGACTTGTCACAGCGCGGTCAATATTTTGTACTGTTTATTATTTTCTTTGATCCGCGACAATACTGCCAGAGAAATTTATCAAGACGTTTGGTAGATTAACGCGTTTCTGTGACACGCATATCAAACGCGCACATAAATATTTTTACAGGAAAAATACGGAGTTAATAGTAGAAGCATCGATTTCGAAATCTTCAGTCATGTAATCGCGGGACAATTTGTGTCTAGGCAATGTTAGTGAGAGATCCGTATCTGTAGTGAGAAATCATTAGCGTGGTATCCGACTTCATTCGTCGGGTCATTGTCCCAAATGACTGGGCTAGTGCGAAGTTGTCAAAATACCTGCAATTATGTGTGCGTAGGTAGGTGTGTCAGGTGAGGCAGATGAGCGGGGAATGCTCAATCGGCAGATAATTACCGTCGCCGAGTGCCGCCGTGCGCTCCGCTGAAAGATTGACACGCGCGCGAGACCTGCCCGATGACTTGTTTATTGCAATCCGCTCTAATGCCTAGTTTACACTCGCCAAATACCCAGACGGTTGCGATTGAGCTGCTCATTTTGCACAGATAATGTCGCCTACGGGCCTGTTTAATGTGTATTCATATTTGTATCGGATAGAGTTACGAAACGCTTAGAAGGTACCGATTTTACTTTAAAATAGTTTACGTACAATATTTATAGCAAATTGACGATTAAGGTCGAAATATAATGAGATGACAGGAAAGTAAATCCCCGTCAGCTGCAGGACACACTACATATGTTTGTTTAAATTGCTGGCATTAACCATATCACCGTAGAGCCCAAATCGTTTATTAGGTGAGCGAGCGTCTCTTTGATTGTAACTGGTTTCGTGAGAGATTTGTCGTAAATATTATTCACAAATTGTGCAGAGCCCCAGCGGGAGCGCCCCACGCGGCGCCGATTTCTCACCGGGCTGCCTCCGCTGCCAAACACATTTTTTAACACCTCGATCCGCGTTTAAATCAAACGTGTACTTTATGGGTCCATCGACTTAATACTACCTACGTTCTAAGGACATTTTGCATTAAGCGATTCATTGTATTTGAATAGGCATATAAAATATTCGGATTATATTTCTCGCAGTTACAAATATTACACTTTATTGGTTTTACTTCCCAAATGTAGCCAACGTTAAATATGTATTATGATAAATTGACGTTTCTATTGTTTCAGATCACAAAACTGAAAATCGACAGTAATCCATTCGCGAAGGGGTTCCGCGACTCTTCACGTCTCACTGAATTTGAAAGGTATATGTCTTCTTATTTACAATACAATCCAACTTTTCGTTTTAATCCTGTGTTTCGAGAAAGTACGAGTGAAACTTGAAAAAGTAATTTATAAATTCGAGTCGCGTCAGTAAATTTGAAATATAAACGCACATTAGTTGGTTATAATCAGCCATCATGTATCATTGCGGCAAACATGGGCATTCATTAGGCCTCATTACGGCTATGACAGAATTTAGTATCTGCGTTCTCTAATCGTGCATTGGACACGCTCTCAGAAACAAACGCGAGCGACACTGATTGATGCCTGAGTGTGCTCAATTACGTCTCTATCCACTGCCTCATAGCCAATCAAAGCGTGGTAAATGCACGCACGGGCTGACATAACGTTAGCTCTCCGTCATTTATTATTTTATCAGCCATTTCTTAAAACTCATTCAGAACACTTGATCCACATTGTTTCTTTTTTGCATTCCGTTACCGAGGTCATTAGCGTAAGCTATCGATCATCAGTAACTTGTCCGTGTGTTTGGCAACTCAAATATTTTACTTTGCATTTCTTTGTTTGTTGAGATTCTATATCACGGGAGAGCACGAAAGAACGTCAGTCTTCCCCGAAGATGCACGCTTCAGCGCTGCTCATTCTAGGTAGATTAAAAAAATCTTATTATTTTGAAATTTGATTGACAGTAACAATAGACGTTAACGGTTTCTTTTTATCGTTCCAGGGAGACAATGGAGTCAATGTTGGCGGAGCAACATTATCTGCGGTCGCCTTTACGGCCATTCGACCTGGATCAGCACAATAACAACTTAACGCTGGAGGAGAAAGCAATACTGGCAGCTCGTTCGCAATTGTTTCTACGTGCAGCGTATCCGCTGTATGGGGTGCCGGCGGCGGCTCTCTGGGGTCAGTGGGCTTGCTTGGCTCCACAGTTGCTCGCACAACAACACCTGGCATCTGGATCTGGATTGCAGCTGCCTCGTCCAGTATATCCTGGTGGAGTGCCAGCGACTTCTCTGTCTCAACATCGGTTTTCACCGTATCCTCCTCGAAGAGCGTCTCCAGGCTCATCGCCAGATTCCTTGCGCGATGCGAGTCCTCATCCTCTGCCGCCGCACCCCTCGCACACCCCACATCCGCCCCACAGTCCTACTTAGTAAATAATCGAAGTAATACTTTACGAGATCTCGCACGCACGTGGCATAGTATAAATAGAATACTATAATGTTCTTATAGTAGGAGAATAGTTTTCATCAATATAAAGCCTAAAAAGTTAGAAGATTCTATGATGTTTCAAGAAGTTCTCAAATGATGATGAGTTATTTATGCATTGTTATAATACTTTAAAGTTCGAGTGTCTTAGATGAACTCAAGTCAATGTTTCTCAATAATATCATGATTGTTTGCGGCTGTATCCGCGCCCTGCTTTTTGAGCAACCATCGTTTGTATTATATTGTAAAATAGTATATTTAAATAATTAATTTAAGACTGTAATTATTGTTACGATAATATTGTATTTTGTTCCTAATAATTTTCTCTCGTAGTGAATGGTTTCTGACGTTCATATTTTATTCTGTAGTACATAATATTGATAAACACATTGAATACATACTCTTGGTACATTCTACCAACATTTATTATGTATCGTTTCGTTTGGTGTTGATATAATGTACTGTTTAAAGATAATTTCTTCGATTAGATAAAATGTGCAATACAAAAGAAAACATAATGTTCTAGGGGACTTAGACGTTTGTAGTAATATAGGATACGATTAATTAATTGTAGAAATTATGTTTGCTGTCTGTGTTCTCGACTTTTCCATGTGGATAAGTCACAGAGTGAACACATAGAAGTAACGATGCCGTTACGCCGTAGTTAAATTATAGTTATTAAAAATAATATATTGATAAAGAATACAAAATTAAATGTTTGTTAACATATTTTTTGTTTTATTTCCTTTTGTTGTTTTCTACCTTTATAAGAAAATGATTGCTTCCTATATCTCAATACCGATCAACAAGTTATTTATTGATGAGATCCGTTGTACACAGCCTGACCGGCTCTACGATACCAGATACTCTATAAAAACATATCCAGTGTGAAAGAGTACCTTTTTATTACAAGATATAAAAAAAACCCCGGAAGTAAGTTACCGGTTGGGACTAAATCAAACGCTCTACATAAACGACTAATGAAATAAGCTGTATCGTATGAGAGCTCAAAAACAAAACAAATATTTGTTTCTGCACGTTTCCTAATAGAATGGTGTTTTACAATCATCCTAAAAGAAGAATTTTTTATTCTTTCTTAATGAATAATGAAAAACAGAATAATGTGGACGAAAATAACGTGGTAACATAGCTACCTACATGTTCGTTAAACACAAGCCAAACTGTTCGCTATAAGTATTACACTTCAATTGAGGAAGCCGTAGGAGTACTAACGTGGTACTGGGTATAGTGGTACATATTGTTTCAGCTGGTACAATATGTTAAAGATATCGTTACTCTTACAAACCACACTTCTATAGGATTTTGGGTTCTTACATCTAATGAAAAGATATCAACAAAATAAAAACTTACGTACCTAATTAATTTAAAAAATGTACCTCTTTAATAAATAGTCCACTTACGCAACCCGCACATAATATGGCTCCGAGTAGATATAACAATACAATAATAAGTAATCATGAAAAGAGATCTGGGTTATATTATTGCAAATATAGTAAATTAATAAGTACGTAAGTTAATTTTACAATATATATTTCATATTTAACAATTGATTGTAATAATATCGCAGTTGTAACATGAAGGACATGTAAAGATATCACATTGATAATTTTACATGATGTACATTACATCGAAACCGAATTATGTAAATGAGACGTTAGGCAGAGCAACATAATTTAGTTATATGTAAAGTCACAATTCCACAGCGTAAGTTCACGGGAAAGAAAACCTGTCCGTAAATTTGAAATGTAGGTTACTAGATGGCGCTACTTGCTAGAAGTCTTGTTGGAATATTATTCTTGAACAGAAATTGTGTACATAATGAAATCTATAACACTTACAAATGTAACTTACATTTTTTTTCCTAAGTTTAAGGTTCTATAGCTTTCCAAGTTTTATTAAAGTCTATGTAGATTAGACTTTGTCAGATACTATTTAGTTACAACTAAACTTTGTGTATACTTATGGATTGATATATAATTAATATAAATCTGCAAATAAGCAATGTGTGATCTATATTGAAATTGTTCGATGAAACAGTTGTTTTTACGAGCGGCCCGCGCCAGAGATTTACGAGGAATAGACAAAGCGTGACAGATTGCAAAATTGTTACAAATTAGAGCGACACGGAGGGCAATTATGCAAAGCAACTATAAAGTTATCTTTAGGAAAACAACGACGTCACCCTCGGCAACTATTCAATTAAAATGAAACAGTGGCGAGGCGACATTCGAGTCACATAGAGGAAGGGTCGGGACTCCATCGAATTAGTTCGGCGCGTGGCCACATTACTGGGACAAATTTCTGGTCCCAAGGGCGCGGCCGGCGGAGGGATGCAACGCTAATCTAATCTGGATTGTAGCTAATAAATGTTGTATCCACCGACGCGGGTTGCAAGAATTTATTGCTTGTAAAACTGTTTCCAATCGTAGGAATGGTTGGGATGACGCTACACATTCGATACGGTCTGATTGAATTAGTCGTGTGACTGCTCATGTCCGTTTTGTTGCGTTGTCACTTGCAGGTTTATTTTTATATGGACCGACATTAAAAGATAACCAAAGTGTAACCAATCACTGAAGCCGATACCTAATTATACTTAGCTAGTCTGTCCGTAGCAGCCTAAGCCTTGTCCGCTGGGGATTATCGACAGGCTCCTCGCTCCGGGGCGGGTGGCACGTGATGTGGCGTTATTGGCCACTCCGCTCATAATCCCCTTTTAACTGCGGATCCCGGGCCGGGCGGACGTGCTCGGCATCTTTATACGCCGGTTTTTCGGTTCGCGAACATTCGCACTCCTTACCTCTAATGTCGGGCCGTCGACAGTCTGTAGATACAAGCTCCACGAAAGTACCTGACTGAAATGACAAAATTTCCATTTACTAAGGACGGAAACTGTAAAAATATCTTTTTTCATTATTTAATTCATTTCGTGCGCATCTAATTCTTTATTACTTCAGATATAAATTTTACTAAATTCCAACTGTTTGTTCTTAGTAACATTTCATTGTATTTCCTGTATTAATTTCTTATTTAAATAAGTGTTTAGTACAATATACTTTCATTGTTATATTGTACGTGCCTAATTGTGAAATCTAGATACACTAGGCATCTACGCAGATGAAGAATTTGTGTAGCAACGGGTAGGCAGTAAGCACTCGAGGGGGGCATCCGCAAGCAGCCGGCGCTAATGTCGCCGTTTCGAGCACACATCTCCGTTACATTTCAGGAAAACTGCAAACGTAACTGGGTAATAAATTCACGTTTATTACCGCAAATGTATACGGTTTTACCTTGCCAGTCGCTACCGGAACAAATCAGCAGTCTACCGTTTTCGCGAAACTCGGCCGACGTGCGTTATGAAATTATAACGTTAACGCACGCGTTCCGCTGAAACAATACACGAACATCGTCGCTAAGGTACACGCATTAACGAAATGGTAGCTATTCTAATGGTATCGATCGTTTTTATTTATTACCAAGTAGCCATTGGACCGCATCGTCGTTTTCACAACGCGTTAAGAAACGGTTATAACTCATATCACACTTAGTATTTACTGTAGTAATTTCACTTTTATAAATGTTAATTACCACTTATAAATTGTAATCTTTACAGTTCTTTGATACCAAATTAATACATCTTCAATTATATTACAGTTAATATATTTAATTTTAACATATCAATAGACGCTTTACGAAACTGTTATTGTCGATCTTAATAACGGCAATGGATGCACAAATGTAAAATTACGTTTATAGGCGTGGCAAGAGAGTATCAGGTTGATAATGTCTATATCTATGTATATAGGTAGCTTTCATATACCACCTAACTCGGCATAATGCGATTTTACTCTATAAACTTATTTGCGTTCAATAAGGCGCATGATCTGACTTTTCCCATTTTTCCACGAACGACCCACCCTTCTCCACCACATCCCCCCACCCGTTGCGGTGCAAAGTTGAGGGCATTAACGTGTTATCGGCGGCAGCGGCGTGAAGACGGCGCCCACCTGATGCCGCACCACCTACCTCCGAGCGACACCTGGTTTGTTGAAAATATCAGCTGTTCATTCATACCTTACACACTGCCTTCCCGACCAGTCCTTTTCGGCGTTAACAGACTCAGCAATGGAATGGAAACAATGTGAAGCAAGCGAACGATGCTCACCTTTAATAGGTGTAACAGATAGTATCTATAAGCGTTGAGATGTGGGAATAGGTGGGAAGCGCGAACGTGTTTTGCAAACCAGCCGGGAAATAAGGTGTCCCCAATTTTACTTTGTCGACCGCAACTGATAGCAAATAATTTAACGTCGGGGAACCTCCGTATCATTTGTTTTTTTACCATTTGCTTCTTACAGATTATTACTCGTATGCAAGGTAGGTATGTATCCAATAAAATGAAATTTAATTTAACGATTTAGTGACGTTCGTTTGATAATATCAGCGATTAAATAATTGTAAACTCTTAGTCATTAGGCGAACGCTAGAGGAGCTCAGTGATATATGATACAGTCGCACATATTCATTTAACCAGTAATTATCACTTTAAAATCACTACTATTCATGATTAGAAATATCAGTAAAACAGCAGTCGTTCATTCACTAACTTAGTCTTATAGAACTGTACCTATATCACGATCTCCCAAGTGTGACTTGCGCAACGGAAAACATTACCTTAACCGCAAAACTTTTCTTTCACACGATCGTAATGGCTTTCTAATCAAATCTATTGTGGGACACTGTGGGTCGCAGTGTACGAGAGGTAGAGGGCTGTTTCCCTGCGGAGTGCGAGCCCATTGACAGGTTATTGATACAAATAGCCGTCCCGCCCCCGTCTCCCCGCACCGCGCGCAACTCTCCGATAACACCAATAAAACCTGATTGATATTGTGTAAGTGCGCTCGGAAAATGTGGGAACTCAATTGATGTTACAGCCAAATTCGATTGGAGGAAAATTGAAAAGAACCACCGCGTCACGCGAACATTTACTTCATAGCCCAGTGATAGGGTCGAAAGTGTGTCTTCTAACAGCACGTGTAATACTATTTCGACATAGAGATTCCACATTGATAGTAGCTGGAGGCGTGAATAGTGGTGTCTAATGGCAGAGTTACACGTGCCGCTATATTAGACGCAGGTCAAGTTACAATGTAGGTATGTAGATATTTTTCACCACGCAATAACTCACTAACGAATCGAATAGACGAATATAAGTAGGCCGGTAATGAAATAGATAAACATGGGTAAAATAGGTAAAAAATTAAAGACATTTATTGCCATGTCGTTTTATATGTTTTAAACGTGTACCTACAGTATTCATTATTCGAAAAGCAAAGATCTCTGAACAATTAGGTGCAATATATCAAACAAAATAAATATTGCTTCATTACAGTCGTTAAAAATATTTTACTGTTTAAAAATAGCTTACAATGAAATCATCTTTTCTTTCACTTTTCTTACATAACCAAGATATATAATTATCTTATATAACCATTTCATAGTGATATCTTAAGTACAGAAAATAAACAGGAATTAGTTTGTAAAATCGATAAGTGCTACGTGGGCGTTGTATCTACCACTAGCTACGAATGTGTGTTTGTAAGCGATAGTGAATGTACACTTTGACAGGCTTCATGACGGTGTGTGACGCTGACGCGTGTGGGAGGCAATTAACAAGCGACAGGCAGCTCCGGCTACTAGCTGTGTGATCGAATAAATATCTAAACATATGAACTACATAAATTTCAATGTAAATAGTCAAATAGTTAACCATATAATATATCAAGCGGAGTTACGCTCATGGACGCGAATAGGTACTGCGGATAGATATTTAGTTGTCAATAATATAATGTAAACTATTAAGCTAGTTAAATATTACCGCACTGGTTATGGGACGTCAAACTAGCTGCGAGCAGTGGCCGAACCCTCGTGTGTCCCAACGTGGCCGCATCAGTATGATGTGTGTCGTAACAGAACCGTGGCAATGCGTGGGATTGGACTGACAACCTATAGGCGGTGCTTCGAAGTTTCTGTTTAACTGATCTATTAACGCGGCTCAAGTATATGCGTACGTAATGTAAGATATGCGCAATGATTGCTCTCTATACAAGAGTCAAATCGCAAGCAGTAGCGGTGACGCCGCGGTAACGAACGCTTGCCATGTTACTAATGTCATATCAGTAGACAATAGCACTAGCCGTCGTGACATGTTTCAGAGGCAAAAGCGTGGGAGTCAATTAACAACCCATAGGCGGTGCGGTTCGGTTAGTTTGACTAGTACGGAGAGTCGCCTTCAGCCATTGCTTAAGAAACAAAGCAACCGGATCCCTAGGGCCATTTGTCGTAACTATTACCAGTGGGTATATCGTATGCCAATAGTGTATTAACGTCTCAATTCTCGCCTTACTTTATACCTATATTTATAAATTACTCAAGCTAACCATTTGTAGTTCGTCTAGTACTGTAATATCTCGATGATTACGACAATATGACATGACGATTTAGTTATAGTCTTGAAAAATGATATTTTCAACAGATAATTGATATAGTTATTTCAGTTCAAGCAATAGTTCATGAATTTCTCTTTTATCTCATGATATCGCCTAATAAACAAAAGGTTTTTCATGCTATCTACATATTAAGAAATGTCAACAATTCTACAGATAAGTTATCGAGCGAATCAAGAGGTTACTAATCGACATTATTTCGTTACTTCTCAAAATGAAGGTATTAGGTTTTTCTAAGTTTTCTAAGAATAAATTTCAACTGTGAATCTCTTCCGCAACTGTGAGAGACTTGGAGCATATACCGCCATGAAGTTCCCGTGTGGGTTGGCATATGGGTTAGTGGTCAATCGACGATAGCCACCAAAACCGACTACTTGACGTGCTCTCCGACGTACGGAAATGCTCGTGAAAATTAACTACCAACGGCCACCCAGCGAAGATCAGACCGCCTCCGGCGTTGCTTCACTGTACTTACGTAAATATACATTCAATGTCACTTGTTCTATTTAAATAAATAGCCTACTCATAAAGAGATATGTATATATAATATCGTATACAGGTACATATTTCAATCATAAACCGATAGGTGTCAGCGTAATTTAAATGGCCTAAATATTAATTCCAATAGTATAACGTGTAATTTATTATTTGCACTTATGTCGATGAGGATCGCGCCACACCGAAGAGTTAGCCATAAAAATGCTCCCACAGCACATTACAGCGCGCATTACATTTGCCGATAGGCGTAATGTTCGTTCGGTATAAAAGGTCATAAATATTTAATACACATTTTCCCACAATGGGGTGGCTATTCACACCCGTTAACTAGGGTTGGCACTTTTGCAAGTTGGACAACAAGCCTTTCAATGGCACACAAACATACTGAACAATTGACAATATCATAGCAGTTTTCAAAACCATAGTCTTTAAGTGACCGAGTCGTTAATAATATGAGTTAGAAACAGAAAGTAACTTTGAAAATAAAGTAACGTGACTCTATCTCCGAGTACCTATGTGTGAGGATGAAAAAGCTCATCCGCAAACTAAAACTGAGCGAGAACAGAGACGAAGAACAAGTTGCGCGATTTGAAGAATAAAATATTACGGTACTTACACGACTTTCCAAATTATAAATCTTATTAGAATCCAACACCAAATTAGATCGTCACCAGTGTGGTTAATGCAGTGATTATGGTGATTTAAATAATACTAAAATGTTTACATGGAAGTTTGTACATTTACACGTATATCGTCTTGGGTTGAAAGGCACTTTAGCACCATCCTAGTGTTTTTATCAAGGTTGATTCCAATCTCAATATCAGCCAAGAAACGTAGTCGATGACCCTACACGTAACCTAAGCGCACAGTAACAGGACTGATCGGAATAACATAAATTACTAACCCCCGAGAGCTTACGAAGCAAAATTTACTTGTCTTACTTATTGTTCGCTTTTTGACAACGTAATTCAATACCACTAGGAATAATGCCGTTTAGCTATTACACAAACGTTTTAACACTTGCCTCTTTGTAACAAACCAAATTTAATTATATAATAGTAGTAGTATAACAGTAGTAGTTAACGTTTATTCATTAACAATTAAAATGTTTTAACCTGTTTTTGTTTACACTATATACTCGTACATTTCATAATAGGTATCGAAATATAAAATATTTACTGCTACTATAAATTCTAGGTCCCTTCTATGATAAAAATGATGATCAAGCCTGATCGGCACTCGGAAAAATTTCTCGAAAAAGCACAAGTTTTTGGAATGTTATGAAAACTTTTGAATTTGTTTAAGTTACCATTTCGCACAATAGTTTCATAACATTCAAGTTTTTAGTTTAAGAATAATATTCGAATAAAAAGCTTATGATTGTTTTCTTACAGATGCAAAAAATACATGGACAGCGTAGCCGGGATTGATAATTGATAATAATGATAATCATGTGTCTAAAATCTGTCTTTATCAATGACAAACCGCAAGCAAATAAGCAATAAAAATTATCGATGGTAACAAGCACGACACGATACTCATCTCCCCACAACAATCACAGAGATGCTAGCGAGCGTGGAATAAATCAATTACGGACACCCGCCACGACAATTACACTTGCTAACTTGCACCGATATCCAACACATCCACAAATCTCAGACAAACACCGTACAAACGTACGAACACATGCGGAGCGAACACACCCACACACACAAACACACGCTCCCTCACTCTGACGTTCCAAACCCTTAATGCACAACTTGCCCTAACAAGTGTATCGTTGTTCCAAAATACGCTACAAGCTTATAATACCGTAATCAATGAACCCTCAGATTTAAGCTCGCTCTGTTTCGTCACCCTATAAAACATTCCCGCGAAAATGAACTCTATGCATAGTGCAATGAACGTGCATATTGTATCGATTCGCAGATATTTTGATGCTCTGCAATTTTATTATGATGGCGAGAGGAACTGAGCGTAAAATTAACTTGTTGTTGCCGTATTGAGCTCACTGCTAACAGAGAAAGGGCAGTGACAAATCTAACGACTGGTATATTTTAAAGCCGTATTGCTATTTATTTGCAATATACTATACGTAGATGATTATTAAGAATGATACCTTTATAAACCTTTATTTATGTTAGAACCTAGTACTTAAGTTATATTGAACTAATTAATAAACTAACGTTTTTTACAAAATTCAATAAATAAGTAATAATTATTTTTTTCCGATACAAAAACGTCTATAAGATTCACATAATAAAATTTTTTTTTGGAACTATGGTCGAATGTCCGCCGCTGTAATAATAATTACACAAAAGTGTTAAAACATAGAAGTCCACCAACAAATTATCTGTGTAAAATAGCAGCCGTAGTTGAGGGTAACATTAGTCATGTTGTAAGTAAACACGAAGACCGAGTGCTGGATGCCAGCTACTTTGTTGCTGTCATACCCCGCCCCTATCAATGCATATCATGTTTCACTGTGTTTAACGCAAAACGCAATATGCGGAATATCGTCGCTTCGATATTTACGGTAGAGTTTCCATTCGCCTCGACAGGAAGTACATTTTATATAATACTAGCTGACCCGGCAAACGTTGTTCTGCGATATAAATTATAACAGTATTTCTCTTCTATATAAT